>MCJB01002325.1:26017-120357 GCA_002018475.1 Nicotiana obtusifolia | reverse complement strand
AAGACTTGGTTCATCAAGGTGCAGAATGTGGCTGGTGCGTTAGTCAATCCGAACGGCATCACCAGGAAGTCATACGACCCATACCTTGTCACGCACGTCGTCTTGTGTTCATCACCCTCTGCGATTCGCACCTGCCAATAGCCCGTCTTCAGGTCTATCTTAGTGAACACCGCCGCAGTACCTAATCTGTCGAACGAGTCAGCCATCAGTGGAATAGGGTACCTGTTCTTCACTGTGATTTTGTTTAGGGCCCGATAATCTACGCACAGTCGTAGACTACCATCATGTTTCTTTTGAAAGAGCACAGGGGATCCATATGGGGATTTAGAGGGCACAATGATCCCTGTGTCTAACATCTCCGTCAACTGTCTCCGAAGCTCGGCGAGCTCGGGTTGTGACATTCTGTATGGCGCCCGGGCAGGTGGCTTCGCACCCGGCACCAACTCAATCTCGTGATCCAAAGTCCGCCTCGGCGGCAGGCGCTTTGGCATCTCCTGTGGCATGACATCTTCAAATTCAATAAACAACTCCTTCACGGGTGCAGGGAGAGGACCCGAGGAGAGTTCTATGTTTTCGATGCGAATAGTGGCCAAGAATGTAGGCTCATGTCTCTTGACCCCTTTTTTCAACTGCAGGGCTGAGATGTTCTCCACAGCCATCTTCACGGGTAGGCATGGGATGGAGCAGGGCTTGGCCCCGTTTGTCCCCATCATTAGTAACATGTCTGCATATGGCACTGGCATGGTGTTGGTCTGCCTCAAGAATTCCAGCCCGACTATCAATTCAAAGTCATCTATGATCACCACCCGCAGGTTGATTTTCCCTTCATAAGGGCCAAGTTTCACGGGCACGTCTCTTGCTATTCCCCCAACTGGTTGAGGAGGTGAGTTGATGGCTTTGACACGACCTTTGCCCTTTCCAACGACTAGGCCAAGGCGTTCCACCTGAGTTGATGCAAGATAGTTGTGCGTTGCACCTGTATCTATCATTGCTCGAATCGGTCTGCCATTTAGCTTCACTTCGACGAACATTAGGGTCCGTTCTTGTCTAGGAGGGCCCCTCTCGTCCGCCTTCTTCTTTCCCTTTTTGTTGATAGGGCAGGAATCTTTCTTCTTGCGAATACCAGCACTGACCCCTGCCAAGGTGTCAGAAAAAGAGCCCACAATGGCATTGAATGCACCTACTGGTTCTGTCTGATCTGCATCATCAGATTCATCATCCGTCTCATCATCAACAACCCGATGAGCATTCATTTGTGCATGAGGGCACTCGTTGTTCCAATGTGGTCCGCCACAGTGGCGACACCCTGAGGGAGGCTTTCTCTCCCGATCATTGTTGGTAGACACAGCGCTGGTGCTGCTTGAGGAAGGGGCCCTGGATTTGTTTGCGCTCCGATCTCCCCCACTTTTGCTTGGGCCACTACTACTTGAATGGCCCCCCTTATATCCTCCCTTGATAGGTTGTTGAGGCCTATCCTTTCGAGCTTCCACTTGGTAGTCCCCAAGACATTCCGCTGCTTGGATTACCTTGGGTAGTGTGTCCACTCTTTGTCTCTGTAGTTCCATGCGAGCATAGGGTTTCAGCCCTTCGAGGAAGGTGAAGAGTTTGTCTTTGTCCCCCATGTCTCGTATGCTTAACATGAGTGCAGAGAATTCCCGCACGTAGTCCCGCACTGACTTGGTCTGGCGGAGCTCCCGGAGTTTCCTTCTTGCATTATATTCAACATTTTCAGGAAAGAACTGTGAGCGTATGGCCGCTCTCAGTTCCGCCCATGTATCAAGATTGTCCTCAACCGGCCCTGATGGCTTCATATTTCACCCGCCACCAGAGTTTGGCATCGCCTTGAAGGTACATTGCGGCAGTTGCCACCTTCTTTGTCTCTTCTAGGCCTCCCACGGCATCAAAATACTGTTCAATGTCAAAGATGAAGTTTTCTACTTCCTTGGCATTCCGAGCCCCACTGTATGGCTTGGGCTCAGGGATTTTTATTTTCTGGGCCGTGGGAGCGAAGTTCATAGCCCCTCTGGTTTGGTTGCCGCTTCCACGAAGCAGGCCCTGTAACGCAGTATTGACAACATTGAGCTGGCCCGTCAAGTTGTCGATAGTCTGTTGCATGGCAGTCATTTTTTCTGCCTCCTGTGCCCTGTGGGCCAAATCTTAGATACGCTCCTGATGGAGGCACTCAAATTTCCCAAAAATTTCGGCTGCTTCTGTGGCTGCCGTTTGCCGGTCTCCTTCTGAGTCGCGGCTGATGTTTTCGATGTCTATTTCGGCCTGGTGCATCCTGCGATCCAGGTCCTCCAACCTTTGTACTAGGCTGGCCTGTAGGTCAGGCACAGTTTCCACAATGGGCCGCAGTGCGTCAACCGTCTGTTCGAGGACAGTGATTCTATCCCCGTAATTCACCATGGTCAGAAATGGTGCAATGGCAGTGTTTCCCTCGTCCGATGTTTTTGAGCCTAGGCTCTGATACCAACTGTTACGCGACGCCTTCCTGAAGTTCCTTGGAAGGGCAACGTAAGGCTAGGCAACCGATGTCTGTCCGATTACCGTCCGCCAACTGAGGTCCCCTCCGCACGCTAGACTAGATTGTCAGTGCCGTGCGGGAAAACCAAGATCGTAGGCAACGAGAGAATTGAAAGCTTGTAGAGAGAATTGAGAAAATAGTTTGCTTGCATAAATGAAAGGCTATTACAAAAGCTACGCGGTGTCGAGGGGGTGCGACACCAGTACAGAGAATTGATTGCTTGTTTGAAAGTTTGAATGCTTATACCCCCCCTAATAATGCTTAAAATAAAAAAACCAAAGTTACAGGAGTAGGCCTAAGAAAGCTGTAAAATCATACTGAAATAAAGTAAAGTAAATCTATTCTATATTTACAAAGAAAAGGACTTAGTTTTCTACAAGGTAGAAACTAGCCCGTCAGCAGCAACTTGTGTCATTCGGCTCAGGGTCCGCGCGCGGCGCTGTTGGCATCTGCCTGTGGCTGGCATTGGCGCTGGCTGTTAGTGGGGCGACAGAGGCGCTTGCGCGCATGTCACTTGGAGCGGCCAAGACCACGGGGCCGACCGTGGCGCTAGGCGTTGGGAGGCTTGCCGGGACGCCACGGGGCGCGTCCAAGGGGTCATGGGGCATGGCTGGAAAGCCGCCCATGACAGTAATTATGCACGGTCCGATATACCAGCACAGTATTAGTTACTAATGCATAATGCTACCAATAGAGGCGGATTCAGAATTTAATTCTATGAGTTTAATTTTTAATATTTTTAACATTGAACTCATTATATTTTTAAAGTTATGAATTCATATCTACTCTTTGTTGTAATTATAATAAACTCCTCCGTATCGAAAATACCGTGTTCAGATGAACCCAGACAATATCATGGTGGATCCGCCCCTAGCTGCGACGATCAGTACATATATATCTATGTTTTCACTGTACGTAACATGCATGTCACTACTATCTAATATAATTTATTAAGACCTATCTCTAACTTTTCGCAGAGACAGTTAATGAGACTTGTAAATGGGCATTCTTGCTCTCATCCTTTCAAATTCCATATTTTACACCTAGCACTAGTGAGCATCACAGTTAAGACTTCTCAAACACAGCAGTAAGCCAACCACCCTTATGTTGTGGTTGCTTGCTGCTCGTTTTTACTATTTTCTCTTATTTTGCTGGGATGAGTCCCACTTAGTACTCTTAAATGCTCCATTTGACTCCGTAGGTTCACAAATATTATACTTTTTGCCTTTCTTGCATATTAGAACCTTCACATCAGAATAGGTTAGCAAGATCCTCTAAAATATTAAATCTTTGGTAACACGGTACCTATCAATTGACAGCAAACAAAACCCCACAACATATGTTCATCAATATCCATCAAACTATATTAATCAAACATCCATCAAATAATATCCAATTCTCCAAACAGAGCAAATCCCCAACCTCCAAATATTAAAGAAATAAACCAAAATAAAAGCAATCATTAACGGAAAAAAGCGAAAATGTTCGAAACATTAATTTATTTAATCTTTGTCATACAATTTCCTCTAAACATAATAAACTACATGGGTTAGTGGTCGAATCAAAACTGCTGAAAAGCTTATGTTACATTATGCTCACTTCATTTCAAATTAAAAGTTCAATCATTATATCCATGAAAAATATTTTCAGACTTTCTTAACAGAGATATATTTCAAAGCATATTGCCTGTAAATGTAATTAATAGTAATTTACTTTATCTTTCTCATATATGATACATTATCACTACTTTAATACAACTAGGTTTCACTTATCACGTAGCTTAACCGATAGAATATTAATAATAAGCAAGCAGTTATTAAACATATCAAGAAACAGATCTAAAGTTACGTCAAAATTGTTATCTTTGCACGTAAGGCTTTGCGTGCAAAGTTATATATCCCCTGCAATTCCTTAATCTATATTTGCAAACTTTTGGGAAATTAAGGTTGTTAGCAAGAACAAAGAGAGACAAAAAGAGAAGGTCAAGAAAATGAAATAAATTAAAAGCAGTACTTAATTAGCCGCAATGGCAGAGTCTTTCCCAATGAAGGGTGGTGAAGGTGCCTACAGCTACACCAAAAAACTCCCTATTGCGGGTAATATTGACCACTTTATGCCATTCGGATCCTTTGTTAAATAACTGCTTTTTTTGCCCCTTCTTAATACAGCTTTTTATCTCCATTAAAAAATTTGCAATCAAGCTTTCAAATGTACTACTCCGTTCCAATAACTTACAAAATTGGAGTGTGAGTGCTTATTTCCTTATTTCCTTTTTTTTTAAATAAATAGAAATAATTCTCTGATTCTTACCATGTGTTCTCCAAGTAATATTTAGTTACTTAGAGCTATATTTGGTGTACAAACTCGCTTACGTTAGTGTTACAGAATAATTAGTGAGTTATAAATAGATTACTTTCCATAGATAGGTGACTCAATTATAGGAGATGTTCCTCAGGATACAACAACAACATACCCAGTATTATTCCACGTCAAGGGGTCTGAGAAGGGTAGTGTGTACGCATACCTTACCTCTACCTTGTGAAGGTAGAGAGACTGTTTCCAATAGACCCTCGGCTCAGGAAAACATAAGCACCACATTAATTAAAAGATAGACAAGGAGGGACAACACCAAAAAGCCATGTAAAAGCAGCATGGAGTTGATCCTTAGGATATTTTCCTTTATTTTGTTTGATTTAGTTTCCTTTAATAGAATCTTGTGTAAGTGTATAAATCTCTTGTATTCATGAATAGAAAGACAGCAAGTTATTCTCTCTGTTTACATGGTATCAGAGACATGTCAAAGTTGGGACTAATACCTCGTTGGAGTTGGCGTGCTTGAGTCTCAATCGCCGGCAGAAGTTTTCCAGCAAGTTTCTGACCGGCAGAGCGCGGAGGCGCGTGATCCATCGGTTTTGTGTCTGGTTTTGTCCGATATTGCCTCTCTATTTCTGGTCATGCTGTAGTAGTTCGTTGGCCAACAAACCACAGTCGTCCATGTTGCTCAAAGCAGAAACTGTCCATCTTATCTCAATCAGTCAGATTTAAAACTTTTTCTTTGTCATCATATTTGGATAATTTTGTTTCTGAATCATAATAAGTTTTTGGGAAATTATTGTTAGTCTTGGTTTGCTAGCTTCAATTGATTTTGGCAATTGGTAGTGCTTGAATTTGGTGGCCTCTTTGTGTTCATTAGCGTTTGGTACTATCTTATTTGGCAATGAAGAGTTTCTTTAGCTCATCACTTTGGTTTATTTGGTCAAGTCGATACCTTATTTCCCTCCTTGTTGGTCGATTTAGATTATCAGTTTGGTAGAGAAACTTTCAGTTTTGTCTACTTTTATTTTGATATTGATTTTCTCTAAAAGTTGGTTGAGACTTTAACTTGGCCTCTCTCTGTTTGTCTCTGTTTTGAGCCTGTTGAGGAATTGATTTTACTGCAAAGCTTTGTGGATTTCTTTGATCGTGAGTTTTAGTTGGAAAAAGAATGGCTATAAAAAGTAAGCAAGGAGGAAATAATGCTACAACTCCTAGTCCAACAATCTTGGTTTCGGATGAGTTTTTGAAATTCCTTCAATATCAAAAATCAATTAAGGAATTTTCTTCAGTTACTGCTTTTGCTGGGTCGGATAAAACATATCTTATCACCTCTTCAAATAAATGAGTGATTAATTCAGGTGCACAAATCACATGACAGGTAATCCAAATATCTTTTCTAGCTTTCAGTCACACAAAGCACCCTCTCCGGTTTCTGTAGGTGATGGATCAACTTGTAGTAGTGTTGGATCTGGGATTGTTAAACTAACTTCCTCTGTTACCCTATCATTTGTGTTAAGTCTATCAAATTTGGCCTTTAATTTGATTTCTGTAAGTAAAATCACTAGAGACCTTAATTGTTGTATCCCGTTCTTTCCCGATCATAGTTTATTTCTAGATCTTACAACGAAGCAGGTTATTGGTAAAGGATATTTATCTGATGATCTCTACATCCTTGGAGAATGGAAGCCACAGTCTATTTCATGCTCTAGTGTCGTGTCTCCTTTTGAAACACATCGATTGCGGAATTCCTCTCTACCTTTTTTGAAGAAGCTCTGTCCTCAATTTAAGATTATTTCTTTATTGGACTGTGAGTGTCGGTTCGCAAAATACCACCGCAGCTTAATAGGCCCAAGGGTTAATAAGCGGGTTGAGTCAGCTTTTGAGTTAGTTCATTCTGATGTTTGGGGACCATGCCATGTTGTGTCCAAAACTGGGCATAAGTATTTTGTCACTTTTGTAGATGATTTTTTCCGAATGACTTGGATTTATTTTATGAAGAATCGCTCTGAAGTGTTTACTCACTTTTGTGCTGAAGTCAAAACTTAATTCAATACTTCAGTGTTCATTCTAAGGAGTGATAACGCTAAAGAACATATGTCAGAATTGTTTCGGTCTTACATGAGACAACACGGTATTCTCCATCAATCTTTATTTGTTGATACACCTTTCTAAAATGGAGTTGCTGAGAGGAAGAATAGGTAGCTACTTGAGATAGCTCAAGCACTTTTGTTCCAAATAACGGTTCCTAAATAGTTTTGAGGTGATGCGATCTCAATGGTTTGTTTTCTGATTAATCGCATGCCATCTATTGTGCTCGTGGTGATATGCCTTATAGTGTTCTTTTTCCAAACAAGTCACCATTTCCGTTGGAACCTAAAGTATTTAGGAGCACATGTTATGTTCGCGATGTTCGACCATCTGTTTCTAAATTGGATCCCAAGGCATTAAAGTATATTTTTTTGGGGCTATTCTTATCTTCAGAAGGGGTATCAATGTTATTTTACTAAACTAGGCAACTATCTGGTGTCAACTGATGTGGTATTTTCAAAGGCTACACCATTCTTCTATGCACCTCTTATTTTTACGAGTCAGGGGGAGGATGATGAGTGGTTAGTCTATTAGGTTACCCGTGCCTTGACAAAACAATCAAATGATGTTGTTCCTCCATCTCCCAATTCTTTTATTAAGCACCAATCGACTATTGTGCCCTCTGAACCTGCTCCATCTACACTAGAAATACCGCCAATTGTTCAAGTTTACTCAAGGGGAAAAGAGACCAATAACACATGTCGTGCACCAGTTTCTTCCTCATCAGATCCTCCGCCACTTGATCCTTCTAAAAACCTTGACCTCTCTATTGCTCTTCGCAAAGGTATACGTACTTGCAAATCCACATATTCCATTGCTAATTTTATATCCTACGACCACTTATCCTCTATGTCTAGATCTTTGATTGCCTCTCTAGACTCCCTCTCTGTACCCAAAATAGTGAAGGAGGCTTTGAATCATCCTGGATGTTCTAATGCAACACTTGAGGAAATATACGCCTTAGCGGAAAACCACACGTGAGATTTGGTAGATTTATCGAAGGGAAAGAAACCAATGGGATATAAGTGGGTCTTCACAGTTAAAGTTAATCAAGATAGTTCTGTGGCGAGACTTAAGGCCAGAATTGTGGCTAAAAGGTATGCTCTAATTTATGGGGTGGATTATTCAAATACCTTCTCTCCGGTTGCCAAGCTCACTTTTGTTCACTTTTTCATCTTTCTAGCTGCTTTTAAAAATTGGCATCTACATCAGTTGGATATCAAAAATGCATTCCTTCATGGTAATCTTCAAGAGGAAGTATATATGGAGCAACCACCTGATTTTGTTTCTCAGAGGGAGTATGAGAAAGTGTGCTATTTGAATAAGTCATTGTATGGCTTAAAGCAGAGTCCCGGGCTTGGTTTGGAAAGCTTAGTGAGGTAGTTCAGGAGTTTGGGCTGAATTTGAGCAAATATGATCACTCACTCTTCTACCGTCAATCAGTAGCTGGCACTATCCTCCTTGTTGTATACGTTGATGACATTGTCAAAACAGGAAGTAATTATGCATGGATGTCTTCCCTCAAGTCATTCTTGCATACTAGGTTTCATACGAAGGACTTGGGCCAGTTGAAATACTTTTTTGGAGTAGAAGTAAATAGAAGCAAAAAGGAATTCTTCTGTCTCGGAGAAAGTATATTCTTGATCTACTTGCAGAAACTGGAAAGTTAGCAGCCAAACCTTGTAGCACTCCAATGATTTCCAATGTGCATCTTATGAAAGATGATGGCGGTCCTTTTGATGATCCAGAGAGATATAGGAGGTTAGTTGAAAAGTTAAACTACCTCATTGTTACTCGTCCAGATATTGTTATTGCGGTAAGTGTTGTTAGCCAATTCATGTCCGCGTCTGCGGTCAAACATTGGGCAGCTTTGGAACAAATTCTATGTTACTTGAAAGGAGCTCCTGGACTTGGCATATTGCATAGTAATCACGGCCATACTCGTGTTGAGTGTTTTGTAGATGTTGTTTGGGCTGGATCCAAAATTGATAGAAGATCTACTACAGGTTATTGTTTCTTTGTTTGAGGGAACTTGGTGTCATGGAGGAGTAAGCAGCAAAGTGTTGTATCTCGATCTAGTACAGAACCCGAGTACAGAGCTATGTCACAGTCTACGTGTGAGATTATATGGATACATCATCTTTTAACTGAAATTGGGTTGAAGCATCATACACCAGCAAAACCGTGGTGTTATAATCAAGTTGCTCTTCATACTGCCTCAAATATGGTGTATCATGAAAGAACTAAACATATTGAGGTTTAACTGTCATGTTATTCATGAGAAGATACATGAAAACTTGATATCCACTGGCTACGTGAAGACAGGAGAGCAACTAGCTGATTTGTTCACAAAAGCATTGCATGAAACTCGAGTTTATTACCTTTGTAACAAGCTAGACATGATCAATATCTATGCCCCATCTTGAGAGTGAATGTTACAGAATAGTTAGTGTGTTGTAAATAGATTACTTTTCATAGATAGATGACTCAATTATAGGAGCTGATCCTTAGGATATTTTTTTATTTTGTTTGATTTAGTTTCTTTGATAGAGTCTTGTGTAAGTATATAAATCTCTTATATTCATGAATAGAAAGACATTAAGTTATTCTCTCTGATTACAATTAGGTAAAGTTGTATTGATATAAAATTAAGTTGGCTCATTTACTAATTAAGTAAATTTAGGTTAAACTTTGGTAAAATGTGTCTAATACAGAGTGTGGTTATGATCTTTAAATTCTTGTGATGCAAGACTTGACAAAGGTATTTATGGAGCACATATATTACTGATCACCTAGCTAGATTTAGTGTTGAGGTTACACATGATTTACATTTGGATATGCTTATGACCTTCAATTTCAAATCAAAGCTAGGAGGTTATAAATGGTTAAACTTTTCAAATAATATTTTGTAGAAGATGCTGCAGATAATGTGAAAGGGATGATCAGAGAGGCAATCGTTGAAAAGCTAGATATACATACCAAAATATCCACTTCAAACACATTTCATATAGCAGACTTTATATGTTCAGTTGAACCAAACACTTTCTATGCAATGCAAAATGTTATAGAAGCCATAAAGGATAAGTATCATTCTCAATCTCCCGAATTCCATGTTTTCTTCATCGATCATGTCACTAACGATTTCAATACTTATTCGAATCCCTACCTTCCGAGAAACCATACTTTGCAGTTGCAGTTCCTGGTTCTTTCCATGGTCAGTTGTTCCCCTCGTGCTCTCTTCATTTTGCGTATTCCTCTTATGCGTTGCAGTGGTTATCTGGGTTGCCAAAGGAGTTGATGGATAAGAATAAGGGAAGAATTCATTATGTAGGTGCCTCTGTTGCAGTAAGGAATGCCTATGTTGCTCAATTTGACAAGGACATGGAAGTATTCTTCAAGGGCTGAGGAGATTGTTCATGGAGGTTTAATTGTTCTTATTTTGCCATACATTTCTAGTGAAATACATCACTCACAACTCGGTGATAGAATGCTCACATTTCTTGAGGTGAGTCAATCATAACCTATACTCACTTTGGTCACATACTTTTCTTTGTATTCGTTATTCCATTTAAAAAGAATGATATATTTTATATTTAGAAATAATTTCACTTTTGTACTTCTAATTTTACTCTTTATGACATAATTTATAGCTACACACATGTTTATGGCATATTTTAGATAACAAGTTTCAATAATATTTTTTCCTTTCCTAAACTTCATGCTCAATTCAAACACTATCACTTAAAATGGGAAGGAAGGAGTATATGGTAAATTTCTTTGTTCTTGGAAAATCTAGTACTCTTGTGATCATTTTATATGAAATTTTCTTTTTTAGACTGTTTTGAAAAGCACTGATATCTTTCTATATTGATTTGCACTTTCTTTCTTTTCCATACAGGGAGTTGTAGATGAATCTCTAGTTGACTCATTCAATTTGTCACTATATTTTCCATCTGCTGAAGACATGACTAAAGTGGTAAAGAAAAATGGATGTTTTAGCATAGAGAGAATAGAACTAATATATCCCTAGTTGAAGATTGATGCAAAGAGTTTCATAACTCACTTGAGAGCTAGTTTAGAAGGAGTATTCACCAAAAATTTTGGAAGTAAAATAGCAGATGAAATGTTCATGGACTTTAGAAAAATGCAAAAAGATTTCTGCATGGTTGAAAGCTAAATATTACAAGACTGCGAGGCAGTTGTTCGTAGTTTTGAAACGTAAAATAAACGTAAAATAAACTTGTAAAGGAGTCATGTTTATTTTGTCCATGTGACATCAATGATCAATACCAAGTTTAGCAATTACTTTGAATCACTAGGTAGTTTGCCTTTCTAGTGTAGATGTGAAATTTCAAAGCATGTATGTGTTAAAATTTGTCCTAATTTTCTTTTCACATTTGAATTTACTTATTACTCGAAGGAAGAGTAAGATATTTCTCATAATTGATTTTACTTTTCATAAAAGAGAAATGTAGATCTCTTTCATATTTGATGGATCTCTTTCTTAGATAAAAAAATTATGGACCTCTATAAATTAAGGATCCCTTCTTCACACAGCAATACAATACAATAGCATCCACAATGTAATCCTTTAAAGTTGAAGAGTCATATTTAGAGGGAGAATTATTCTCTCAATATTTTTGCGGTCTCTTTTATATAATAGAATGTTCTTCTCCTCCCATATTAATATAGGTCAATTGACCAAACCATATTACAATGTTATCTTTTGATATAATTCTCTTTGTTGTCTGATCTATCTCGTTAAAGGTATGCTTTATTTTTTTCTGCATGATGCCTTGTTATTTGATCGCAACAAGTGATATCAGAATCAATGGTCAGTGACGTTGAAGTTAGCTTTAAGGCGAGTTCAGACAAAGCTGTAGCAGTGGTGAAAATTATGTGAAAAAGGTAGGTCAAGCTTTGTCAAGAAAATTTAGGCCAAATTAGGCAAAATTGTTAGGGTTTGCCCTGATTTTCTTTTTATATTGGATTTACCTATTACTTGAAAGAAGGTAAAATATTTATCATAATCGTTATTAATTTTTTCGAAAGAAAAAAATAGATCTCTTTCATATTTGATAAATTCCTTTTGGAGCAAAATATTGTGCACCTCCATAATTTGAGAATTCCTCCTTTACATAACTATACAATTGTCACAACCCAAAACTCAACATGTCGTGATGGCGCCTATCACAGAACTAGAAAAATCGACATTCACAATAAAACTGGACATTTTGTATTAAAAATAAGATGAAGCAAGTTTAACAATAATAACTCTCATAAATAGTCGATATAAACAACTGCGACTCGAATACAATTTTTTTCGAAATCCGAGAATCACTGAGTACATGAGCATCTATACAATAACATAGTCTGAAACACCATCTAGAAAGGTAGAACAACATAAGTATAACTAAGAGATAGAAGAGGAGATTCAAGGTCTGCAGACGCCAAAGCAACTATCTCGATGATCTCCAAACGAGCAAAAACTCAAAGATCAGCAATCACCGTGCTCGGAAACACCTGGATCTGCACATAAAGTGCAGGGTATAGCGTGAGTACAACCAACTCAATAAGTAACAAGTCTAACCTTTGGGCCAAAAGCAGTGACGATCCCAACCAATATAGCATGAATACAGAGTTTAACAGTACAAAAAATGTAGACATGCTTCCAGGTTTAACAGCTACGTTCAAACCAGATACTATGCCAAGTGTGACTGATATGAGGAATATGACATCTCTATATCTATATGCCAATATGAATACCATATGTGATGCAACACAATGAAAATTGCACGTACTCACACTCTCAGCGCACTCAATCTGACTGTCTCAATTCTCGCTCGTCACACTCAGTCACTCAGCACTATACCGTGCCTGTTGCGGCGTGCAGCCTGATCCACATATAGCTATAAGGCCTGTTTCGGCGCGCCACCCGATCTACATATAGACATAAGGCTTGTTGCGGCGCGCAACCAGATCCACATAACTCACTCACAACACGGCTCTCTGGCCCCAACTCAGTCATCAATCTCTCTAGTCTCTCGGGCTCACCACACTAATGCTAAGCAGCCCAAATCAATGATACATGATATGATAATAAATGATACAAAGACTAAGATATGATATGCAATGATAAATGTGACTGAGTACGTAACTTCAAATTAAGAAAATAATCTCAACAACAAAAGAACGACCATTGTATGTCCCGACAGTACCATCTTATAATCTAAACATGATTTCTAACAAAATTCACAACTCAAGTACTCAAACACATAGAGTACAGTAATAATATTCATATAAGTTGACTATGATACAATATAAACGAAAGTTGCTCTGATACCAACTGATGCAATATAAATGAAAGTCACTCTAATACCAACTGACGCAATATAAAACGCGAAAAACAAGATAAAAGGATAGAAGCAAGGCGCACAATGAACTATCAAGACAACAAGTAGGAACTAGTCCACTTACCTTCTTGATGAAGTCACGAAGTACCTATACTATACGAACAACCCCAAGACAACGATGGTCTTGCAAACTATTCGATCAAACAAAGGAACGAGTTCAATTTGGAATCACACCAAAAATTGGAAAAGTTCAAAGCACACGAGTTTGGAGCAAAGTTGCTGCCGATTTTTGTATTGAATTTCAAAGTTAGGTACTGAAAATAATGAAGTCTTTAGGCTTATATAGAATGAGCCTTGTCCTAAATCAACTAGGAAACAAATAACTAACAAAAAGGCCACAGTTTGGCTAAGTAAAGAGAATGGTCACGCGGGACCCCCAAGTAAGAGTCAATATCTTCCATAGAAACACAATAATACAACATAAACACAAATGTACATTATCAACAAATATTTCGTCCAACAGAAGATATGTGAACGCTTGGCTCTTCTCCAAGTCTAACCAACACGTTGTCTTGTCTTATCCAATATTGATGGCATGAACATAGCTAGATCAGGTTGGCCTGCATCAAACTACACAGTCCCACGAAATTGACTAAGTCAATATTAATACGGTGCACGCCCACACGCCCGTCACCCAACATGTGCATCACCTCAACACCGATCACATAACATGAAATTCATGGATTCATACCCTCAGAACCAAGTTTAGAAGTGTTACTTACCCCCTTACCTCACGAATCGGTCTCCGAACGCCTCGAATCTAGCCAAAACAGTTTGATACAATCAACACGAGCTATAGGAATTAATTCCATATGAAAAAGCTAACTTCTTAATCAAAAGTCAAAAGTCAACTCAAAAAGTCAACCCCGGGCCCACATCTCGGAATCCGACAAAATTAACAAAATCCAAAAACTCATTAGACCACGAGTCCAACCATAGCAAAATTACTCAAATTCGATGACAACCTCGACCTTCAAATCCTCAAATTAAAGCTTATAGAAAATTTCAACAATTTTTCCCTAATTTTCAACCCAAATCACTAATTAAATGATGAAATCAATGATATATTCATATAATTTAACCAAAACCGAGTTAGAATCACTTACCTAATCACACCCTTGAAAATCTCTCCAAGAATCGCCTCAATCCGAGCTCCCAAAATCAAATTATGAAAAATGACTCAAACCCTTGTTATTGAGATTTTTATTCTGCTCAGATACACCTTCTTCACGATCGCGGGAAAAGCTTCGCGATTACAAAGCGCAAACACAAAGAGTTCCCCAATTAATCTCCGCGAACGCGGAATCTTACACGCAAACGCGATGCATAGACTTCCCAGACCTATGCGATCGCGATGAACAATGCGAGTGAACCCAGCCTTCTCCTTTTTCTTCTTCTCGGACGCGACTACACCCACGTGTTCGTGAGACGTTAACTGCGCAAGCTACACGATCATAGACCTTACCTCGCGATCGCATAGAAATAATTTCCATGTCAGTGACCAAAAACCCTTCGCGATCACGACATCACACCCACGATCGCGTACAAGCAAACCAGTAGCAGAAATCAGCAAATCCTCCAAGGTTCCAAATGCGCCAAACATGATCCGAATCACACCCGAGGCCCACAGGACCTCAACCGAACATACTAACAAGTCCTAAAACACGATATGAACGTAGTCGAGGCCTCAAATCATATCAAACAACATAGAAAACACGAATCGCACCCCCAATTCAAGCCTAATGAACTTATGAACTTGTAACTTCTACATTCGATGCAAAACCTATCAAATCAGCTCCGATTGACCTCAAATTTTGCACACAAATCAGAAATGACACAACGGACCTATTCTAACTTATAGAACTCAAATCCGAGCCCTGTAACCACAAAGGCAACTCTAGGTCAAACTTCTCAACTCTAAAAACTTCTAATTTTTCAACTTTCACCATTTCAAGCCAAAATCTCCTACAAACCTCCAAATCACTATCCAGACACACTCCTAAGTCCAAAATCACCATACGAAGCTATCATAACCATCAAAACTCCATTCCTGAGCCGTTTATACATAACTCAATATCCGGTCAACTCTTTCAACTTAGGCTTCCAACCTTGGAACTAAGTGTCCCGACTCACTCTGGAACACCGGAACCAAACCAACTAGCCCGGAGAGTCACATAACAGCAATTGAGCAAAGAATAAGTAGTAAATGGGGGAACGGGGCTATAATAATCAAAACGACCGGCCGAGTTGTTACATCCTCCCCTTCTTAAACAAACGTTCATCCTCGAACGGATCTAGAATCATACCTGGAGTCTCAAATAGGCGTGGATATTTGCTATGCATCTCCAGCTCGATCTCACAAGTAGCCTCCTTGACTGGCTGACATCTCCAATGCACCTTCACTGATATAATGTTCTTTGACCTCATGTTTCGAACTTGACGGTCCAAAATGGCCGCTGGCCCCACATCATAAGTCACATCACCATCCAACTAAACCGTGCTGAAATCCAAAACATGAGACGGATCACCTAATGCAATATAAAACGGGGAAAACAAGATAAAAGAATAGAAGCAAGACGCTCAATGAACTATCAAAGCAACAAGTAGGAACTAGACTACTTACCTTCTTGATGAAGTCACGGAGTACCTATACTATACGAACAACCCTCAAGACAACGATGGTCTTGCAAACTGTTCGATCAAACAAAGGAACGAGTTCAGTTTTGAATCACACAAAAATTGGACAAGTTCAAAGCACACGAGTTTGGAGCAAAGCTGCTGCCGATTTTTGTATTGAATTTCAAAGTTAGGTGCTGAAAATAATGAAGTCTTTAGGCTTATATAGAATGAGCCTCGTCCTAAATCAACTAGGAAACAAATAACTAACAAAAAGGCCACAGTTTGGCTAAGTAAAGAGAATGGTCGCACAGGACCCCCAAGTAAGAGTCAATGTCTTCCATAGCAACACAATAATACATCATAAACACAAATGTACATTATCAACAAATATTTCATCCAACAAACGCTTGGCTCTTCTCCAAGGCTAACCAACGCCTTGTCTTATCTTATCCAACATTGATGGTATGAACGTAGCTTGATCAGGTTAGCCTGCATCATTCTCCCTTCTTGAGAAGATTTCGTCCTCGAAATTACGTTCATGATCACGGGCACAGCGCACGGACTCAGACTTTCACGAACCATCCCCTTAGTCAACAGCTCATCCACCTGCCGTCGCAACTCCTTAGTATCCTGTGGATTGCTTCGATATGCTAGTTTGTTTGGAATTTATGACCCTGGAACAAAGTCAATTTGGTGTTCTATCCCCCTTAGTGGAGGCAGTCTACTCGGCATCTCTTTGAGAAACATGTCCACATATTCCTGCAAAACATCATTAACAAAACTAGGCAAGGGGTGAACGTTAATAGAAACTTCATCGTTACACTCAACCAAATGAGCTCCCTTATCTTCTGCAATCTCCTCGCCACTCTCCACCTCACAAACAGTACCATCATGTTCAGGTCTTAAGGTAGAACCATCACTAGTTCCATCCCCGGCATTCTTCCAAGTACTAGCGGTTCTTTCAAGGTTCTCCACTCGAATACTAAGTTCCCTTACTTCAGCCCATAGCTCGCCTAAATTAATGTCGGTCACAACCTTTTCTCCTTCCGTAGCCATGTACCTGCAAAAGAAACAAGACTAGAGAATGTGTTAAAATTAGTATAATTTTCTCACTTTTGAATGACTCTCGGGTTCACTCAAATTTCGGGTAGGATTTTTCACACTTGTCCTCAAAATGGCTTCCTCTAATTGACCAAGTTCCTTAGCGACCCTTTCAAGTTCACAAGTTCAATAGTTTTCATCGGGGTGAGTGAAGTTATGTGACTCTATAGGCGGACAGCTTTTTAAGTGAGCACAAGAAGCCAAGAATTATCTACGAAAGTGGAAATACTGAGTTTTAGCACCAGGTCCTACTAGCTCAAAGATTAGTAATTACTTAAGTAGGAAATTACCTAAGAATTACTAATTAGAATTAGTATAATTAAGAAAAAATTTCGAATTAGTAGAAGGAGGAAGTTTTAGAAGCTTTCCCACTTTAGTTTGGAGAAGACCAATCCCCTCTTCCTAACCATTAGGAATTCGGCCTTAGGAGTTTGAGCTCTGATACCAACTGATGCAATATAAAACGGGGAAAACAAGATAAAAGAATAGAAGCAAGACGCTCAATGAACTATCAAAGCAACAAGTAGGAACTAGACTACTTACCTTCTTGATGAAGTCACGGAGTACCTATACTATACGAACAACCCTCAAGACAACGATGGTCTTGCAAACTGTTCGATCAAACAAAGGAACGAGTTCAGTTTGGAATCACACCAAAAATTGGACAAGTTCAAAGCACACGAGTTTGGAGCAAAGCTGCTGCCGATTTTTTTATTGAGTTTCAAAGTTAGGTACTGAAAATAATGAAGTCTTTAGGCCTATATAGAATGAGCCTTGTCCTAAATTAACTAGGAAACAAATAACTAACAAAAAGATCACAGTTTGGCAAAGTAAAGAGAATGGTCACGCAGGACCCCCAAGTAAGAGTCAATGTATTCCATAGCAACACAATAATATA
This sequence comes from Nicotiana obtusifolia, assembly GCA_002018475.1. Classification (NCBI taxonomy): domain Eukaryota; kingdom Viridiplantae; phylum Streptophyta; class Magnoliopsida; order Solanales; family Solanaceae; genus Nicotiana; species Nicotiana obtusifolia. Next base: position 102,395 of record MCJB01002325.1, on the reverse strand, counting down.
TCATAAACATAAATGTACATTATCAACAAATATTTCATCCAACATAAGATGGGTGAACGCTTGGCTCTTCTCCAAGGCTAACCAACACCTTGTCTTATCTTATCTAACATTAATGGCATGAACATAGCTTGATCAGGTTGGCCTGCATCATTCTCCCTTCTTGAGAAGATTTCGTCCTCGAAATTACATTCATGATCACGGGCACGGCGCACGGACTCAGACTTTCACGAACTATCTCCTTAGTAGACAGCTCATCCACCTGCCGTCGCAACTCCTTAGTATCCTGTGGATTGCTTCGATATGATGGTTTGTTTGGAATTTGTGACCCCGGAACAAAGTCAATTTGGTGTTCTATCCCCCTCAATGGAGGCAGTCCACTCGGCATCTCTTTGGGAAACATGTCCACATATTCCTGCAAAAATATCATTAACAACACTAGGCAAGGGGTGAACGTAAGTAGAAATTTCATCGTCACACTCAACCAAATCAGCTCCCTTATCTTCTTCAATCTCCTCGCCACTCTCCACCTCACAAACAGTAACATCATGTTCAGGTCTTAAGGTAGAACCATCACTAGTTCCATCCCCGGCATTCTTCCAAGTACTAGCGGTTCTTTCAAGGTTCTCCACTCGAATATTAAGTGCCCTTACTTCAGCCCATAGCTCGGCTAAATTAATGTCGGTCACAACCTTTTCTCCTTCCGTAGCCATGTACCTGCAAAAGAAACAAGGCTAGAGAATGTGTTAAGATTAGTATAATTTTCTCTCACTTTTGAATGACTCTCGGGTTCACTCAAATTTTGGATAGGATTTTTCACACTTGTCCTCAAAATGGCTTCCTCTAATTGACCAAGTTCCTTAGTGACCCTTTCAAGTTCACAAGTTCAATAGTTTTCATCGGGGTGAGTGAAGTTATGTGACTCTATAGGCGGATAGCTTTTTAAGTGAGCACAAGAAGCCAAGAATTATCTACGAAAGTGGAAATACTGAGTTTTAGCACCAGGTCCTACTAGCTCAAAGATTAGTAATTACTTAAGTAGGAAATTACCTAAGAATTACTAATTAGAATTAGTGTAATTAAGAAAGAATTTCGAATTAGTGGAAGGAGGAAATTTTAGAAGCTTTCCCACTTTAGTTTGGAGAAGACCAATCCCCTCTCCCTAACCATTAGGAATTCGGCCTTAGGAGTTTGAGCTCTGATACCAACTGATGCAATATAAAATACGAAAAACAAGATAAAAGGATAGAAGCAAGACGCTCAATGAACTATCAAGGCAACAAGTAGGAACTAGTCTACTTACATTCTTGATGAAGTCACGGAGTACCTATACTATACGAACAACCCTCAAGACAACGATGGTCTTGCAAACTGTTCGATCAAACAAAGGAACGAGTTCAGTTTGGAATCACACCAAAAATTGGACAAGTTCAAAGCACACGAGTTTGGAGCAAAGCTGCTGCCGATTTTTTTATTGAATTTCAAAGTTAGGTACTGAAAATAATGATGTCTTTAGGCTTATATAGAATGAGCCTTGTCCTAAATCAACTAGGAAATAAATAACTAACAAAAAGACCACAGTTTGTCTAAGTAAAGAGAATTGTCACGCAGGACCCCCAAGTAAGAGTCAATGTCTTCCATAGCAACACAACACAACATAAACACAAATGTACATTATCAACAAATATTTCGTCCAACACAAGATGTGTGAACGCTTGGCACTTCTCCAAGGCTAACCAACGCCTTGTCTTGTTATCCAACATTGATGGATGAACGTAGCTTGATTAGTTTGGCCTGCATCATCACTGACATACTTCCGGAGCATGGATACATGAAATACTGTATAAACACTCAATAGACTAGGCTGCAATGCAAGCCTGTAAGCCATTTCTCTAATTCGTTCAAGCACCTCAAACAAGCTAATGTACCGAGGGCTCAACTTGTCCTTCTTACTGAACCTCATAACACCTTCATGGTTGAAATCCTGAGTAGTACCTTCTTCCCTGCCTTGTAAGCAACATCACGAACCTTTCGATCGCATAACTCTTCTGTCTAGACTGCGTCGTGCGAAGCCGATCCTGAATCAATTTAACATTGTCCAAAGCATCCTGAACCAAGTCAGTACCCAATAGCCTAGACTCACCCGGCTCAAACCAACCCACCGGAGACCAACACCATCTCCCATACAAAGCCTCAGACGGAGTCATCTGAATGCTCGATTGATAGCTGTTGTTGTAGGAAAACTCGGAAAGCGGCAGAAATGATCCCAAGAACCCCCGAAGTCTATGACACAGGTCCGTAGCATATCCTCCAATATCTGAATAGTGCTCAGACTGTCCGTCCGTCTGAGGGTGGAATGATGTACTCAACTCAACCCTTGTGCCTAACTCTCGCTGCACTGCTCTCCAAAACTGCAATGTAAATTGCGTGCCCCGATCTGAAATGGACACCGTGAAGACAGACGATCTCGTGGATGTAGACCTCAGCTAACCGCTCTGAAGAATAGGTAACTGCCACTGGAATGAAATGTGCCGACTTAGTCAACCTGTATACAATAAGCTATATCGCGTCGAACATCTTCTGAGTCCGTGGGAATCCAACAACAAAATCCATGGTGATACACTCTCATTTCCACTCTGAAATCTCAAGCCTCTAAAGCAATCTGCCCGATCTCTGATGGTCGTACTGCACCTACACAATTTAGGCACCGAGCTCCAAACCCCACTATATCTTTCTTCATCCTCCTCCACCAATAGTGTTGTCTCAAGTCCTGATACATCTTTGTGGTACCCCGATGAATGGAATACCGCAAACTGTTGGCCTCCTCTAGAGTCAATTCACGTAGCCTATCTACACTGGGTAAACATATCCGAACCTGCATCCTCAACACCCCATTATCCCCAATAGTAACCTCATTGTCATCCCCGTGCTGAACTGTGTCCTTAAGGACAACCACATGGGGATCATCATATTTGCGCTCTCTGATGCGATCATAAAAGGAAGATCGAGAAACCACATAAGCTAGAAGTCGATTGGGCTCCGAAATATCTAATCTCACGAAATGGTTGGCCAAGGCCCGAACATCTTATGCAAGTGGTCTCTCACCAACAGGAATAAATGCAAGGCTACCCATACTCACCGCCTTTCGACTCAAGGCATCGGCCACCACATTGGTATTCCCGGGATTATACAGAATGGTAATATCGAGTCCTTTAGCAGCTCCAACCATCTCCGCTGCCTCAAATTTAGATCCTTCTATTTGAACAAGTGTTGGAGACTCCGATGATTCGTAAATGCCTCAAAAGACACATCATAGAGATAATGCCTCCAAACCTTCAATGCATGAACAATAGCTGCCAACTCCAAATCATGAACAAGGTAGGCTTCAACTGGTGCGACGCATAAGCAATCACTCTACCCTCCTGCATCAAGAGACACCCAATACCAATCTGAGAAGCATCACAATACACTGTATAAGAAAACTGGAGTTGTGGTCAAGGCAATCTTGAGCCTCTGAAAGCTCTCCTCACACTCATCCGACCACTTGAATGGAGCACCCTTCTGGGTCGATTTGGTCAAAGACGCTGCAATGGACGAGAAACCCTTAACAAAGCGACAATAATATCCGGCCAAGCCGAGAAAACTCCGAATCTCAGCAGTTGAAGGCGGTCTGAGCCAACTCTGAACTGCCTCTATCTTCTTTAGATCCGTCTTAATCCCCTCACTAGACACCACGTGCCCCAGGAACGTCACCGAACTAAGCCAAAACTCACACTTGGAGAACTTGGCATAAAGCTTCTCCTCCCTCAATCTCTGTAGTACAATCCTCAAAAGTTGGGCATGTTCCTCCTGGCTAAGTGAGTACACCAGGATATCATCAATGAATACTATGCCAAACGAATCAAGATATGGCTGAAATACACTGTTCATCATATGCATGAATGTTGCTGGGGCATTGATCAGCCCAAAAGACATCACAAGGAACTCATAGTGACCACATCTTTAGAATATCCAAGTCCCGAATCTTCAAATGGTGATACCCAGACCTCAGATCAATCTTAGAGAACACCCTCACTCCCTGAAGCTGGTCAAATAGATCATCAATACGCGGCAAAGGATACTTATTCTTAATTGTAACTTTATTCAACTGCATATAGTCGATGCACATCCGTATAGTACCATCGTTCTTCTTCACAAACAGAACTGGTGCACCGCAAGGCGACACACTGGCCGAATAAACCCCTTATCAAGGAGCTCCTGAAGCTGCTCCTTCAATTCCTTCAACATTGCTGGTGCCATACGATACTGAGGAATAAAAATGGGCTGAGTTCCTGGCACCAAATCAATACCTAAATCAACATCCCTGTCGGGTGGCATGCCCGGCAGGTCTGCAAGAAACACATCGGAAAAGTCTCGCACTACCGGGACAGAATCAATAGTAGGAGTACCGGCACCAACGTCTCTCACAAAAGCCAAATATGACAAGAACCCTTCCCAACCATCCGTTGGGCCTTCAGGTAAGAAATCACCTTGCTGGGGACATAATCTAGAGAACTTCTCCACTCGATCCTAGGCAATCCCGGCATTGCCAACATCACAATCTTAGCATGACAATCCAGAATGGCATGATATAGAGACGACCAATCCATACCCAAAATCATGTCAAAATCAACCATAGTGAGCAATAAGAGATCAACTCTAGCCTCTAATCCCCCAATAGTCACTACACACGACCGATACACACGGTCCACAATAATAGTATCGCCCGCCGGCGTAGATACATGAACAGGTGAGACTAAGGACTCACCGGGCATATCCAAATAACGAGCAAAATATGATGATGCATACGAATAAGTGGAAGGATCAAATAATATAGAAGCATCCCTGTGACATACTGAGATAATACATGTGATCACTGTGTCTGAAGCAACGGCCTCTGGCCTGGCAAGGATAGCATAGAATCGAGCATGTCCGCTACCTGATCGGTCTCCCCGTCTAGGGCGAACTCTAGCTTCCTGAGCCTCACCCCGAGCTGGCTGCCCGGGTAGTAAAGTGACTGGTGCAGAAGTCGTAGCATGACCCCTCTGCTGAATAGGACCTCCCAAGAGATGGGGACACTACCTCCCGATATGCCCAAGCTCCCCACACTCATAGCAACCCCGATCCATCAATGGTGGTGAGGATTGAATCGGACCCCAAGAACCAGAATAACCGCTACAAGAACCTAGTGCAGATGAACCCTGAACTGAAGGAGCACGAGATGAACTCTGAGATAGGAAAGCACTAAGAGATAATTGACCCGGGCGAGCACTGTATGAACCATGGCTAGTTAATGCACCATGATGAATTGGACGAGCCATCTGAGCGGGCCTATAGGGACGACGCATGCTGTGGTAAGACTTCCCCCAAAAGGAACACCGCTGAAACAAACCGAACCAACGAGGCCTCTTGGCCTCCCTCTCCTCACGCTCCTAACTACGGACCAACTCTAGCCGCCGAGCAATATCAACCACCTCGTCGAACCTAGCACCTGATGCATTCTCCCGAGTCATAACAAATCGCAACTGATAGCTGAGGCCATCAATGAACCTCCTAATCCTCTCCCTCTCAATGGAAACCAACCAGATTGCATGACGAGCCAACTCTGAAAATCTCATCTCATATTGGGTCACAGACATGCCCTCCTGGCGTAGCTGCTCAAACTACCTACCCAACTCCTCCCTGTGGGTCGGTGGCACAAACTTTCCAAGAAGAGAACGGAGAACTCGTGCCATGAAAGTGGTGCAGCATCGGCTGGCCTGCTCCGCTCATAGGCCTCCCACCATCTAAAGGCTGCCCCCATCAGCTAAAAAGTAGTAAATGAGACCCCACTAGTCTCCAAAACACCTACCATGCGAAGAATCTACTGGCACCTATCCAAGAACACTCTACAGTCTCTTCTGTTCCTTATCACTCATAATGGGACCCACCTGGGCTTGAGCAATTGCAACCTGCTGGGTTGGCAATACCCCCGATGTCTGGAGTTACCTGCTCTGGAGTATGGGCGGTGGGAGTCTGAGCACCTCCCCCGGCTTGAGAAGTAGTGTTGTTGCCGGAACTGAAACCGCCTGAGCAAGGCTAGTGCAAGCATTCAATAACTGGGCTAGAGCCTCCTGAAGGCCTGGAATCACAATGGGCACAGCTGGTACCTGAGCTGGTCCCACTGGCTCAACCACATCTGGAACCTGCTCCTCAGCTGGAGCAACTGGTGGCTCTACAAGTGCTGCTCTAGCTACTGTACGAGCTGCACCTCGGCCTCTACCGTTGCTCCGGCCTCTCGCGGCCCTAGCTGGTGGTACTGGTGGTCGTTCGCTCAATCTGATAGCACGTGTCTTCACCATCTGTGGAAAAATAGAATAACAGAAGTTTAGTTTCCGGAATCAACAAATTCGCATGATAAGAATAAAAGAAAGTGTAAGTTTTTCTAAGGGTTCGGCAGCCTCTCGAAGATAAGTACAGAAGTCTTCGTACCGATCCGCAAGACTCTACTAAACCTGCTCATAACTCGTGAGACCTATGTAACCTAGGCTCTGATACCAAGTTGTCGCGACCAAAAACTCAACATGTCGTGATGGCGCTTATCACAGATCTAGGCAAGTAAAATTGGACATTTTGTATTAAAAATAAGATGAAGCAAGTCTAACAATAATAACTCTCATAAATAGCTGATATAAACAACTGCGACTCGAATATAATTTTCCCAAAATTCGGGTGTCACTGAGTACATGAGCATCTATACAATAACATGGTCTGAAACACCGTCTAGAAAGGGTAGAACAGCATAAGCAAACTAAGAGATAGAGGAGGAGAGTTAAGGTCAACGAACGCCAAAGCATCTACCTCAATGATCTCCGAACGAGCAAAAACTCAATAGCAACCACCACGCCCGGAAATACCTAGATCTGCACACAAAGTGCAGGGTGTAGCGTGAGTATAACCAACTCAATAAGTAACAAGTCTAACCTTTGGGCTGAAAGTAGTGACGAGCCCAACCAATATAGCACGAATACAAAGTTTAACAGTACAGAAAATGTAGACATGCTTCCAAGTTTAATAGTTATGTTCAACACAGATAAAATATGTCAAGTGTGACTGATATGAGGAATGTAACATATCTATAGCTATATGCCAATATGAATAATGTATGTGATGCAACACAATGAATATCTCACGTACTCACACTCTCAGCACACTCAATCTGACTATCTCAATTCTCGCTCGTCAAACTCAGTCACTCAGCACTATACAGTGCCTGTTGCGGCGTGCAGCCCGATCCACATATAGCCATAAGGCCTGTTGCGGCGCGCAACCCGATCCACATATAGACATAAGGCTTGTTGCGGCGTGCAACCCGATCCACATATAGCCATAAGGCTTGTTGTTGCGCGCAACCTGATCCACATAGCTCACTCACAGCACAGCTCTCAGGCCCCAACTCAGTCATCAATATCTCCAGTCTCTCAAGCTCACCATACTCATGCTAAGCAGCCCAAATAAGGATACATTATATGACAATAAATGATACAGAGAATGAGATATGATATGCAATGATGAATGCGACTGAGTACGTAACTGCAAATTAAGCAAATAATCTCAACAGCAAAAGAACGACCACTATGGTTCCCGATAGTACCAACTCATAGCCTAAACATGATTTCTAACAAAATTCACAGCTCAAGTGCTCTAACACATAAAGTACAGTAATAATATTCAGATAAGGTGACTACACAGTCCCACGAAATCGACTAAGTTATAATTACTACGATGCACGCCCACACACCTGTCACCAGCATGTGCATCACCTCAACACTAATCACATAACACAAAAATCAGGAATTCATACCCTCAAAACCAAGTCTAGAAGTGTTACTTACCTCAAACCGTATAAATCTCGACTCCAATAAGCCTTTGCCTCGCGAATCAACCTCTGAACGCCTCAAATCTAGCCACAAACAGTTCGATACAATCAACACGAGCTATATAGAAATCAATTCCATATGAAAAAGTTAACTTCTTAATCAAAAGTCAAAAAGATAACTCAAAAAGTCAACCCCGGGCCCATGTCTCGAAATCCAACAAAATTAACAAAATCCGAACACCTATTCAACCACGAGTCCAATCATATCAAAATTACTCAAATCCGATCACAACTCGACCTTCAAATTCTCAAAATAAAGCCTAGAAAATTTCTACAATTTTCCCCAATTTTCAGCCCAATCACTTATTAAATGATGAAATCAATGATACTCATGTAATTTAACCAAAACCGAGTTAGAATCACTTATCTCAATCACTCCTTTGAAAATCTCTCCAAGAATCACTTCAATCCGAGCTCCCAAAATCAAATTATGAAAAATGACTCAAACCCCCATTTTTGAGATTTTTATTCTGCTCAAATACACCTTCTTCGCGATCGCGAGAAAAGCTTCACGATCACGAAGCACAAACACAAAAAGTGCCCCAAATTACTCTCCGCGAACGTGGAATCCTACACGCGAACACATAGACTTCCCAAACCTACGCGATCGAGAACAACTTCATGCGATCGCGATGAACAATGTGCCTGAACCCAGCCTTCTCCTTTTTCTTCTTAGCGGACGTGACTACACCCACGCGTTAGCAATACGTTAACTGCTCAAGCTACGCGATCAAACCTTACCTCGCTATCGCGTAGAACAAATTTTCCATCAGTGACCAACAACCCTTCGCCATAGCAACACCACGCTCGCGATCGCGTATAAGAAAACCAGTAGTAGAAATCAACAGCTCCTCCAAGGTTCTAAATGCACCGAACATGATTCGAATCACGCCCGAGACCCCCGGGACCTCAACCAAACATACCAACAAGTCCTAAAACACGATGCGAACTTCGTCGAGGCCTCAAATCACATCAAACAACATCAAAAACACGAATCGCACCCTAATTCAAACCTAATGAACTTATGAACTTATAACTTTTACGTTCGATACCGAAACCTATCAAATCAACTCCGAGTGACCTCAAATTTTGCACACAAGTCATAAATGACACAACGGACCTATTCCAACTTCCAAAACCCAAATCCGATCCCGATAACCACAAAGTCAACTCTCGGTCAAACTTCTCAACTCTCCAAACTTCTTTTTTCAATTTTCGTCATTTCAAGCCAAAATCACCTACGAACTTCCAAATCACTATCCGGACACACTCCTAAGTCCAAAATCAACATACGGAGTATTCGAAACCATCAAAACTCCATTCCGGAGCCGTTTACACATAAGTCAACATCCGGCCAACTCTTTCAACTTAGGCTTCCAACCTTGAAACTAAGTGTCTCAACTCATTCCGAAATATCCCGGAACCAAACTAATTACCCCGGCAAGTCACACAACAGCAATTGAGCAAAAAATAAGTAGTAAATGGAAGAACGAAACTATGACACTCAAAACGACCAGCCGGATTGTTACAACAATATAATAGCATTCACAATATAGTCGGTTACAATTGAAGAGTCATGCGGGGAAAATGTTTTTCTCTCAATACATTACGCATAATATCACCTTGAATTTTGGCTGAATTTTGAGTACTCGCTTGAATTTTGCGGGCGTTTATAACTCACTCTCCAAAATTATTCTGATATGGAACTAATGCACCCTTTTCTGTTGAGCTTGCAAAGAGTATATCACTCTTTCAAAGTGCATAGGGAAAAACGAGCAAAAACATAATTAAATTTTTTAATGGAATCACTTTTTTTAGCAATTGAATTTTCTCTCCTTGCTAGCTTCCCATTCTTAACCAGTATATTGCTATAAATTGAATTTAGTACACGTAAAAAAGAACATTTCAACATGTCTCATAAAACTTGCTATTTCTCTTGATATTAATAATGTTCCTGTACAATTATTTCAGAAGACGAGAAATACAGGGGATGAAGAATTGGAAACATATAACGATCGTACTCGAACGTTAAAATCTTTCCCTGGAATTTAAAAATGGTTCTCCGCCAGTATGTACATGTCACGCTATAAATTATAAAAATAAAGTAAGGTGAGATTTCGTAAATCATTGTAAATTTGAATTTTTTTAAGAAAAGTACTATACGTCTCAATTGCGTAAGGAAACATTTTTCGTGCTCATTTGTAATTTTGTAAGAAGAAACAATTTAGTTCTATCAATTTCTTCATCCTTCTTTCTGCAGTAAAATTTACTTTATCCCATTAATCTCCATTGCACAAAAGAATTCTTGTTTATCATTATACTAGAAAATGATGCCCGTGGGCACGACATAGTAAGGTTGTTGAACTGAGTTTTATAAGAAATTAGCCACAAAATTGCAGGGCATCGACTTTTTCGAAAATATGAGTTTATTTTCGTGAAACGGATGAGTTGGTCATTTACAAAAGAAGTCTATATCAACCATGCCAAAAGCATATCTAAAAGTACAATACCAGACCATCAAGAAAGGAAACGACATCAAATCTAGCACAACTCAGAAACAACTTGCAACGAAAAAAGAAAAAAAGAATATGTTCAAAGAAGCTCTTAGGAACATTCTGCTTTACAATCTCTCGTTCAAATTCTAGTGATGTAACAATTCTTGTATCTCCAATGTGCCTAGAAGAGCAACTGAAATATTTCAAGTTTAGATATTATCACTTAATCTTTGTGTTGGAGAACTGTCACCAAATAAACCAATAGGAGGGAAGAAACAGACATAAGGCTGGAAAGACCTGAGGCATGTGGCATGTTTGGGGTTTGGTTGACACAAGGGCCACCTACAGCTACAAGTTTGGATGGCCACTGAACTCTGTACATATTTGATTCCCAATCCCTACATATTACCATTTATTGTTCCTGAAAATTACAGAAAAGGGCGCACACAAGGCTTCACCAACTAAATTATCTCAACCTAAAATGCCAACAAGGCAACATCAATGCTAACCCTCAGTGCTTACCATAGGTAATGGTGTGAAAACTTTTGTTCTTAATAAGACCCAACATGTCAAAAAGATGAGAATCAACAAAGTGTGGAGATCAAGTACGTACCTCATGTGGTATCAATGCCAGCTTCAACTAATTTTGTAGTAGTGTTATCGAAGGCGAAAAGTGCAAAAAAGCTGTAAGACCGGTTGGGGCTTTAAGCGAAAAGCACAAATAAAGCGTGAGCTTTAATGAAAAAAAACGCAACTGGAGGGAAAAGTAAAAATATGTATATGTAGTACAAGACCAATAATTATAAGCATGAATAACAAGTACATGGACAAAAAAAGTTAGAAGAAAAAATAACGATAAAGTGAAATATCAATTGTTCAGTGTCGCATTTTCAGGATTACACTCATTGGCAAGGAAAGTATGCCTTAGAGCCTTGATGCGACACCGAAGCGCCCGCAAAGCGAGGGGAAGCGCTCGACATATTTTGAGCCTCGCTTTAGGGCTTAAGCATGCTTTAAGCGCGCCTTTGACAACACTGTTTTCTAGGAGAAGCAAAAACGATTAGCAGGGAGTATGTGCTCTGAGCTAGTACAATAACATTAGAAAGAATCCAAAAACGTTAATTAACCATACATCATAACTAATTCCAGAAAAATGCCATCTTCAATAGGGAAATGAAAATGAGAAGCTTTTGGAACTGAGAATTGCTGCTGATAATAATCTTGAGAATCCATTGAACAAGTGGTCAGTGCCTTTCTTGAAGATCAGAAGTCGTCAGTATTGTTAAGTAGCTACTTCAGTTTTCAATATTGCTAGGCAGCAGTAAAGTAAGATCTGCAAACACTTGATGTATTAAACTAAAGAAGAAGACTATCTTAGAGGTTAACCTGCAAGGATTTCTTGATCAATGTCATGAAGTAATATCCTTTATCTTGAGATTCTCATATGTGTTATATATTAATTGTCTTGATCAAGTGTAGTAAAAGACCAAGTAAAACTTAAGCATTAGTGTTAAGGTCTTACATTATAAAAGAACATGAAACTTCTTTTATGGCATAGATCATCAGCTGTATATTTCCTTTCTTTAAGTTGTTTCTTCACCGCTCAAGCTTAGTATCAGACATTTTCTGCGATTAAAAGAATTAAACAAATGAGCACACAAGCGGCAGGGATGAATCAGTGCTATTTTAATAATCCAATAGAGTAAAATGAAGGTCATTTATTCCCTTATTTCAGTGAGGTGATGAATCATACAACAACAAAATTGTAATTAAATTTTAGTGATTAGGCGCCAAGTATTACAAAGTTAATACCTTCTAAATATGTATTCACCGTCATAATTTCACAATGCTAGCTTATCAGTTAACAATCTTTATTGGAAGTTGATCTGTGTAGATGAACAAAAACATAAATACCTCCTAACAGTAGCACTACAATATCATACAAATGCAAAGGATTTTAATTACTACGAATGCACACCAGAACAAAAATTCAAAATAAATATAAAAGTTCTTTTATAGAACCTTTATGAAATAAATATAATTAAACAGCTTTTTTGTAGAGCCTTTATGCCTTATGGAAACATATCGGATAAGGGGTGTGTAAGTAATAAGCTATGGATCTGCTCTCTGTAGTTTATTTTTTGTGCACAAGGAGGTTGACTGCTCTGCCATAACCAGTATGATGTGTTTGAACAAATAACCACATACATGTACATAATCCACCAAGAAAGAAAAACTCAATTATTCAAAAATTAAATATTCAAAATTCATCGACAATGAACTAAAAAGAAAAATAAAGCACAAAGCAAAAAAACTTAGGCAGAATGAAGATTCTAAATAAATAATATCTAAAGAAACAGAATCAAACACTTACATGGTCATCAAGAAGAAATAGAGGAAATCCAAGCATAATCCAGAGATACCCTCTTCACTTTCAAGCACGATTAGAGAAAAGAGACAAATGATTGCAGAAGAAACCCAAGAAAAGCAAAGGGCATAATAAAGACATAGCAGTTCAGTCTTCAGAAATGGCGAAGCAGAAACACATCAAAACATAGAAAATAAGACAAAAATAGGGTAAATGCAGTACACGTGGTTTGCTAAAACATAAGTGCAATATATGTGTATGCGGTAAAAAACATAGAAGTTCGTAACCAATGAGAAGAGTCCATGTTTAGAGTGCAGTGACGTTGCTTTTTTTACAGTAGCCCATTGCAGTGTTCCAACACATTTTGTACAATTCACATTGCTTTATGTGCAACAGCTTATTGATGCGTTCTTACATTCTTCACCACTTTTATATAGTAGTAACTAATCAATATTACAAAAAAATTATAAAAATATAAAATAGTACTCATATATGACTCCACTCTACCTCCATTTACAACAAAGTGTATAAAATAGAAAACCTTTTGTGTTGTCCAACCATATTTGGGACTCCCAACTCAACTATTATATTTGAACGTGCACAATAGTAACTTATTGGGAACTACTACGCTAAGAACATTCGTCCAATGTAAAGGTGGAAGCTTCAGAAAGTGCCAGACGTAGAGGTTAACAGAGGCTGCATAATTAAAAAAATGCATATGTATTTCAAAAATAGTTCAAGTACCACAACACAAGATGTCAAAGAATGTTTCTAATTACATCCGCTGAGTTTCTTCCATTATTCCAGACATTTTAATGTAAAATATTGCAAGTTGTTGAGATCTGTTAGTAAGGAAAGAGCATTAGCGTCAGACATTCGAGGCTTCCTTATCTTCTTTTATCCTCGTCTACAGATATTTCTATTCCAAACAGTTTATACTTTGTTGAATTAATATTCATAGTTTGTTAGATTTTATAAACATCTATAAGCTAAGTATCTAATTTTTGTTGTTAACATAAAGTTATCATATATAAATTTACACAGATAGGAACACATAAGACCATCAGTCAAATACTGAACATACCAAAGCTATCTGCTTTTTTCACAATATCAATATTAAAATCCAAATTTCTTTTTGGTATTCAAAGAAATTAAGACTGTATGTTTGCACCATAAAAACACCAAAAGAAAATCGCATAACAGAATCACAAATGAGCACATGCATGTACAAAAGCAGCTAATAGAAGAAGTAGAAGTACCAAAAAGGTTATAATCTGATAGCAATTGTCCATGAACAAAGTGGAAGTAAAATCACAATGCTGGCTGTTCAGGAATTTGAGATCAAAGATTCAAAGGAGAACAGGCTTGTGCAGAATAAAATAAAAACCACTTAAATACCCATAAACCTAAAGTTCTTGAAGAATCCAAGAAAATTAAGGAAAACCTAGAATAAGAAAGACTTGGCGTATCCAATCAAAGAACTAAAACCCTTATCTCACAGTCTTCGAAGGAAAAAAACATTGAACACATTGAAAATTAAACACAAACAAATAGAGTTTTTGAGAAACCTTAGATAAATCAAACGACAATATAAATCACAGTGAAAAAAAGGAATATCCCCAAAATAAGAGTTCATACCGGTGAATAAATAAAGGAGCGACTGACTATAAAATAAAAGAGCTTGAGAAGAAGCAACCACGGTTGGAGAATGAAAAGAGCAGAGGAGCAGCGATGGCTGTTTGGAGAAAATGAGCCGATATGTTCAACAAAATGACGAATTTATCCCTCTGAATATGGCTAAATCAGCATCTCTAAGGGCAATAAGGATATTTGGAGTAGTACTATTAAAGTAGTGGGGTACGCGTAGTTTCATATGCAGTACACGTGTCATAGGAGAAGGGGGAATATCGAAGGCTGAGTGTACAGTACAGTTTATATAGCATTATGCACAATTTGATATTGTTGTGTTCGTACAGCTTAACCACTCATATATAGTAAATAAAATAAAAATAAAAACGTAGCTACTTTTTTTTGTTAGGTCTAAAGTGAATTTAAATTTAATTTAGGGCACCATTGTTTAGAAAAATTGCGTCATATGAACTTTTTTAGAATCATCATTTATATTTTGATCCCGTTAAATTTTTTTTTGATAAATTAGCCTTGATGTCATAATTTTGAGACACGCTATCAAAATTTTTCCTTATAAAAAATTAAGACAATTGCCAGGTGATCACCATATAAAAATTTTTAGCAATTGCAATATTTTTGTAAATTATGGGGCGCTTACCATGTTTTATTGTAATTCCTAATGATCACCAAAAGAACTCTGACGATTGTTATATTTTTTTAGTAACTTTTAATGATAACTATATAAAAAATCTAGAAGTTAACAGAAGCACTTTATTTTTTCAAAGATTTTTTTATCGGAGTAAAAAACCGAAAACCGAAGTGTTCCATTCATTGGCCCCGTTTAGAAACCTGTAGTATCACTGTCGGCCCACGTTTTTTCACAGTGGACTGCAGCACAGGGATTGGGTGCAATACACTGTCAACTAAGGATAAAGGTTACATCAAATTATTAAATGCATATGACTCGTGTATTTCAAATAAACTTGCGGTTATACTTTTCTCTGTCGACTTCTTAAAAAGAATTTTCCTACCCACTTTAATTTTGCGAATGATGCATTACATACTTGTGTAAAAATTGGGTTTAAGACCCTGTATGGGTCGAATTCGGTCACTTGCATAGGGATGTCGGTTTTGGGATTTGACGATCAGCGTCGATTGGAATCGCTACTCGATAGGCCGAGATCGGGACATCGAAAGGAGAAGTCCAAGATCGGATTTCATCGGAACGAAGATCGAAGCCAAGGCCTTCGAGATGAGATCGTTGAGGCCGATTAGGGTAAAACACCCTATGGTAAAATTATCAGATTTGCGTGACTGAAGGACCGGAAATCCCGTGATACGTGAATATCTCAGCGGGAATCACGGCTGAAATCAGTAAAGACGTTGGAGCCATTAATTCTAGGGATATCTTACCTTGTAGATAGGTTTTTTTACCTTGTATAGGATTTTTTTTTTCCCTCCCTATATAAACAGGTAGCACTATTGTAAATGGCATGAACAATATATGATAATATACACAAAGCTATAATTTATTCTACTTACTTTTTCAATCTATTTGCTTAATATCTTATTTTAGAGGGGTCCATCACAGTAAAGATACTCAATACTTGTGGTTTGCTTCCTTCCTTATTCACTGAATTTAGTCTCTATTTTCATTCGTTCTTTAGTTGTATCAAACCAAGGCACGTATCCTTAAAATCACGTACAAATTTAATTATTATCCGTAGCCAAGGGTAAACAGTTTGGCGCCCACCATGGGGCTAAGGATAATAGTGAACGTTTGATACAATTTTCTGTCGCACAAACTATTTTACGCTTGTTCTTTGCAGAACCTTTTTTATTTCAGGTTACAATACAATCATGTCGCATTCTTGATCTGCGCCTCAGTTCGTCGATGGCGGGTTTGACCACCTGGGCGAAAACAACAACGTGGCGCCCGGTGATGAAGTTCCAGTCGACGCTAATTCTCAAATGGCGATCGATGTGGATCGGACTTCTGGCCCATCGAACAGTGTTCGAAGAGAATACTGTTCGACAACTCAAAACGACGAAGGAGACGGGATTAGCCTCAGGATGATATTCAACATGTTGCAAGCCCGGCAAGAGGCCATTGCTCAACTGCAAAATCGGAGTCAAGCTTCAAATAAGGTTGAGGCCGGCCCTTCTCGGGAAATCATCCCCGAAAATGAACCAATCACAGTGGAACCAAGCGAAGGCGGATCAGGAGCGAATTCTGGGATCATGAAGATGCTCGAGGAACTAACCAGACGAGTCGAGTCTGGTGAGAAGAAGATCGAGGCCAATGACAAAAAGGTAGAAACATATAATTCGAGGGTGGATCAAATTCCAGGAGCACCCCCGGTATTGAAAGGTTTAGATTCAAAGAAATTCGTGCAAAAACCTTTCCCATCAAGCGCCGCCCCAAAACCCATACCGAAGAAGTTTCGCA
Source organism: Nicotiana obtusifolia (assembly GCA_002018475.1). Lineage (NCBI taxonomy): Eukaryota > Viridiplantae > Streptophyta > Magnoliopsida > Solanales > Solanaceae > Nicotiana > Nicotiana obtusifolia. Next base: position 85,500 of record MCJB01002325.1, on the reverse strand, counting down.
TGCCGGAAATTCCCAAATACAATGGGACATCTGACCCAAACGAGCATGTAACAGCGTACACATGCGCCATAAAGGGAAATGATCTCGAAGACGATGAGATCGAATCCGTTCTCTTGAAGAAATTCGGAGAGACCTTGTCAAAGGGGGCAATGACTTGGTATCACAATTTGCCCCCGAATTACATTGATTCCTTTGCCATGCTTGCGGATACCTTCGTAAAAGCTCATGCGGGTGCCATCAAACTAAAGATGCGGAAATCGGATTTATTTAAAGTTAGGCAAAGGGATAACGAGATGCTCAGGGAATTTGTATCTCGTTTTCAGATGGAACGGATGGACCTACCACCGGTCACTGATGATTGGGCCGTACAGGCCTTCATCCAAGGACTCAACGTTCGAAGTTCAACGGCTTCGCAACAGCTTAAGCAGAGCTTGATTGAATATCCGGCTGCCACATGGGCGGATATACACAACCGATATCAATCGAAGATTAGGGTCGAGGATGACCAACTTGGAGCCCCCTCGGGATCCACTTACCCCATCAGAGCTCATGATAGGAGATATTTATTGAGAACCAAGATCGAGCAGAGACAGGCATCGACCATATCCTGGGGACCGAAAAGTCATTCCAGCAAGGCAGGGTTCCCCGAGACGAGAAAGGAGGAACGATCATAATCGGAATAACCGAGGACCATTGGCGAGAAACAACTTCGAGAGAACCACTGGTCATCGAGAAGCACCGCGACTGTCCGAGTATAACTTCAACATCGACTCAGCTACTCTCGTGTCGGCCATCGGTCGCATTAAGGATACTAAGTGGCCTCGACCGCTGCAATCGGACCCAGCCAAGAGAGATCCCAGTTTGATATGTAAGTATCATGGTACACATGGGCACAGGATAGAGGACTATCGACAGCTGAGAGAAGAGGTGGCACGGTTGCTCGAAAATGGGCACCTTCGAGAGTTTTTGAGCGACCGAGCCAAAAACCATTATGGAAACAGGAATAAGCCAGTAAACTAGGAGGAGCCTCAGCACACGATCAATATGATTATCGGCGGGGTAGATACGCCCCAAGGTCTGGTATTAAAAGGCACTAAAATATCCATCACCCGCGAAAAACGCACTCGGGATTATGCGATGGAGGGAACCTTGCACTTCAGCGAGGAGGATGCAGAAGGAATCATGCAACCCCATAACGACGCCTTAGCAATATCGGTGCTTGTACACAAAACGAAGGTAAAGCGTGTATTGGTCGATCCTGGTAGTTCGGCCAACATAATCCGGTCATGGGTTATCGAACAGCTCGGGTAGACAGATCGAATTATCCCCGAAGTTCGGGTTCTCAATGGTTTCAACATGGCGTGCGAAACGACCAAAGGGGAAATAACATTACCGGTGAACACCGTCGGTACCATTCAGGAAACGAAATTATGCATAATTGAAGGAGATATGAGGTACAACGCCCTGCTCGGGAGACCGTGGATTCATGATATTAGAGCGGCATCCTAAAAGCTGCACCAAGTGTTGAAATTCCCATCGACTGATGGGATCGTAACTGTTTAGGGAGAACAGCATGCTGCGAAAGAGATGTTCGCAGTAGAAGAAGTAGTACCGAAACCAGTAGCTCCTTCCCAAGGAACCAAATAGCAATCACAGGCATCGCCTTCAACAAAGGAAGGTGAGCAGGAGCGTCTCGAAGATGACGATTACGGGTTTCCCCGGTCATTTGTCGGTCCTGACGAATCCGATGCAACTAAATCAACGGTCGAGGAACTCGAGCAAATTTCACTCCGAGGAGACTCGCCGGATCGAAAGGTATACCAGGGCTCGAGCCTAAGCTCCGAGCTCAGGACCAAACTTATTCAGTTTCTTTTAGCTAACGAAGATTCTTTCGCTTGATCCCATCTCGACATAACGGGGATACCACCGGATATCACGACTCACAAACTGAGCATCGATCCAAAATTCCGGCCGGTCAAGAAAAAGAGGAGGCCTCAATCCGAAGTCAAACAAGCGTTCATCAAGGATGAGGCAACTAAGCTTTTAAATATAGGGTCCCTTCGGGAAGTTAAATACCCAAAATGGTTAGCAAACGTAGTTGTAGTTCCTAAAAAGGGAAATAAATTAAGAATGTGCATAGATTATAAAGATTTAAACAAGGAATTCCCTAAAGATTCTTTTCCCATACCCAATATCGATCGCATGATCGATGCCACCGCTGGCCACGAGACCCTTAGCTTTCTCGATGCCTGCTCTGGCTATAAATAAATATGAATGGACAAGGATGATCAAGAAAAGACATCCTTCATCACTAAGTATGGTACATACTGTTATAACGTGATGCCATTCGGGTTAAAGAATGCGGGGGCTACTTATCAACGCCTAGTAAACAAAATGTTCGAAGAGCAACTAGGAAAAACAATGGAAGTTTACATTTATGATATGTTAGTTAAGTCCCTGCGAGCAAAGGACCATTTGAGCCATTTGCAGGAGACGTTCGATGTGCTGAAATGGTACAACATGAAGTTGAACCTGAAGAAGTGCACATTTGGAGTGGGCTCCGGAATATTCCTCGGATTCATGGTCTCGAATCGAGGAATAGAAATTAACCCCGAAAAAATCAAAGCCATCGAAGACGTTACAATTGTAGACAGTGTAAAAGTTGTACAAAAGCTGACAGGACGGATAGCCGCTCTAATTCGATTCATCTCGAGATCATCCGACAGGAGTCACCGATTTTTCAACTTGCTGAAAAAGAAGAACGATTTCTCGTGGAGTCCGGAATGTCAGCGCGCGTTAGAAGAACTTAAGAGGTATCTCTCTATCCCACCTTTGCTGCATACACCAAAAACAGATGAGAGACTATACCTCTACCTTGCCGTTTCGGAAGTAGCGGTAAGTGGGGTCCTGGTCCGAGAAGAACAAGGTACGCAGTTTCCCGTTTATTACGTCAGTAGAACCTTAGGTGAGGCCGAAACTAGATACCCGCATTTAGAAAAATTAGCACTCGCTTTATTGAGTGCCTCCAGGAAGCTAAAACCCTACTTCCAATGCCATCCCATATGTGTAGTAACAACTTATCCCCTGAGAAATATAATGCACAAGTCCGAGTTATCAGGCCGATTGGCCAAGTGGGCCATCGAAATAAGCGGGTACGATATCGAATATCGGCCCCGAACCTCGATCAAATCTCAAGTATTGGCAAATTTCGTCGTCGATTTTGCGTCGTCATTAATACCCGAGGTCGAAAGAGAATTAATGACCGAATCGAGGACTCCTTCGGGAGTGTGGACTCTGTTCACAGACGGCGCCTCGAACTCGAAAGGATCGGGGCTTGGTATCGTACTAAAGCCCCCAACTGGGAATACAATTCGACAGTCTATTAAGACTATACAATTAACTAACAACGAAGCGGAGTATGAAGCTATGATTGCAGGTTTAGAACTAGCCAAAAGCTTGGGAGCGGAGATAATCGAAGCCAAATGTGATTCCCTCCTCGTAGTCAATCAAGTGAACAGGACTTTCGAAGTCAGAGAAGGGCAAATGCAGAGGTATTTGGACAAGCTTCAAGTCACACTGCACAGGTTTAAAGAATGGACCTTGCAGCACATACCTCGAGAACAAAACAATGAGGCCGATGCCCTCACCAATCTGGGATCATCGGTCGAAGATGAGGAGATCGAGTCCGAGAAGGTCATACAACTTTTGAGGTCGGTGGTGGAGGAAGGCCATGCCGAAATTAATTCAACAAGTTTGACCTGGGATTGGAGGAACAAGTACATAGAGTATCTCAGTTCAGGTAAACTCCCTTCGGACCCCAAAGAATCAAGAGCATTACGCACAAAAGCAGCCCGGTTCTGTTTATCCAATGATGGAACCCTATTCAGAAAGACATTCGGTGGCCCCCTCGTAGTATGTCTTGGACCGGGCGACACCGAGTATATTTTAAAGGAAATACACGAAGGCACATGCGAGAATCACTCCGGCTTCGAATCCTTGGTTCGTAAAATAATCCGAGCCGGCTACTATTAGATCGATATGGAGAAAGATACAAAGGAGTTCGTTCGCGAGTGCAACGATTGCCAAAGGCATGCACCGATGATCCACCAGCCCGGGGAGACACTGAATTCGGTCCTATCGCCATGGACATTCATGAAATGAGGGATGGACATCGTCGGCCCTCTCCTTATTCGCCAGGTAAGGCTCAATTTATTCTTTTTATGACTGACTACTTCTCCAAATGGGTTGAAGCGCAAGCATACGAAAGAGTTAGGGAAAAGGAAGTGATCGACTTCATCTGGGACCACATCATATGTCGATTTGGGATGCCATCAGAGATCGTGTGCGATAATGGCAAGCAATTCATTGGCAGCAAAGTGACGAAGTTCTTCGAAGACAACAAGATCAAGAGGATCTTATCGACGCCCTATCACCCCAGCGGCAACGGACAAGCTGAATCGACCAAAAAAATCATAATTCGAAACCTGAAGAAAAGGTTAAGAGACGCAAAGGGAAAATGGAAAGAAATATTGCCCGAAGTTTTATGGGCATATCACACAACCGAGAAAACCAGCACCGGGGCCACTCCCTTCTCTCTAGTATACGGTGCTGAAGCGTTAATACCGGTCGAAGTAGGCGAACCGAGTATCACGTTCTGATACGCAACCGAAGATCCGAATCGCGAAGCTATGAACACCAATTTAGAATTATTGGATGAAAGAAGGGAAGCAGCCCTTGTTCGAATGGCGGCCCAAAAATAAAAGATCGAAAGGTACTACAACCGGAGAGCCCATCTTCGGCACTTCAACATCGGAGACCTGGTGCTCAGAAGAATCACACCCAATACCCGAGACCTGAACGAAGGGAAGTTAGGACCAAACTGGGAAGGGCCCTACACCATCTTAAAGGTCACCGGAAGGGATCTTACAAGCTTGGAATCATGGATGGCAAACAGCTGCCGAACAATTGGAACATAAGCCATTTGAAACGGTACTATTGTTGAGGTATGAAATTTCATTCTTCGTTTTATGTTACTAACATCTGCAGGTATTGAATGAGTAACCTCGAGCCAGGAAGCACAGGACACTAGGACTGAAAGCGCGCGTTGCACTCTTTTTCCCTTCGACCGGTTTTGTCCCAAATTGGATTTTACGGCAAGGTTTTTAATGAGGCAACCAGGAATCGTGCTAACTTAGATCGGTCGCATATCGAAGGAAATAATATTCGGTGCACAACTTCGATCGACCTTGAATATCAGAAGACTGCTTATCTACTTCAATTCATTGCTTAGCTACTTCAATTCGGGGGAACTTCTCATAGATCATTAGGAATCAATGTAAGGGTCAAACGGTCAAAAGTACCGTGCCCAAATAGATTGATCTACCTCCTAAGCAGATTGTACAAGCACTTGAATGCTAATAAAAGCTCTTTGGCACTGATATCTGGTTTTCGAGCCCAAGGGCCATTTCGATTTTTTGTACAATCGAAAACTAACATTACTCAAAGCTTGACTCGAAAATCAAAGGAGGGATAAGACCTACTAAGGCAAACCCCAATTTATAAAATGCTGAGGCCGAATCAAGTTAAACTCGAGGGGGACTAAGACCTTTTAAGGCAAACCTCAATTTCTCAAAGGCTAAGGCCGTACCGAGTTAACAAAGTTCGAAGGGGACTATGACCTATTAAGGCAAACCTCAATTTCTCAAAGGCTAAGGCCGTACTGAGTTAACAAAGCTCGAAGGGGACTAAAACCTGCTAAGGCATAACCCCGATTATTTAAAAAGGCTAAGGTCGAATCGAGTCAATAAAACTCAAAAGGGAACAACACCTGCTAAGGCAGAACCCCGATTTCTCAAAAGGCCAAGGCCGCATCGAGCTAATGAAACTCGAAGGGAAATAAGAGCTATTAAGGCGAACCTCGGATCCCTTTCAAAGCTTAGGCCTTACCAAATCGGCCGAGGAAAGGGAAAATCTACCAAGGCATATCTTGAAATTGGCTAAGTCTTAACTAATCCTGAAGGGCAGAAAATTCTACAAGTTGAATTATCGGTTTTAAGAACAAAGAATCAAAATAGACCAAACAAGAAAGGAAAATAAAAGAAGATCTTCCATATATATGAGCAAAAGTATGTTACAGAAATGGGGAGTCTAAAAAGTCATATTATACAACAGATGTCTTTATTCAGAATTCTCGGAGTCTTCTTCCTCTTCTTCTGCGAAGGCCCGCTTTCTGGCTTCGGCTTCGATCTTTTTTGCATCGTCGACCTCAGTAGATAGATCGAAGCCCCGAGCTTGTAACTCTTCGAGAACAGAAAGGCGGTTTTGGCATTTGGTGTATTCGACCAGAATCTTCGACTGTTCCTGAGTAGCCTCGGCATCGGCCCTATATTGGGCTATCAACTCATCGACTTCAGCCTTCGATGTAGCAACCTCTGATTTTGCCGATTGTAGCTCGTTGACCAAAATGTCGCGATTCGAAGTGAGCGTATCGATACTCTTAGCCAGAGTCCCGATTTTCTCTTGTGCCTCCGAAACTTGTTCTTCCAAAGAAACCATTTGAGCTTGGAGGGTTTCTTTTTCTGAGGTTAGCAGATCGATCTTGGCTCTCCATTCTTTAGTCTCTGCTTTGGCCTCACTCAACACGAATCAGAATTGGTTTATTCGGTCAAGTTATTGCCCCATCTGGTCGAGTATACCAGTATTTTCCTTGCGCATAAAGTCTAGTTCTGCCCGAAGACATCTCCCCTTCAAGCCGCTCACGATGTGCCTTTTCTTCCCTTAGTCGAAAAAAAGCCTCATGATGAAGCACCAAGGGCTACGAGTACAAAAGAAAATAAGACAGTTAGTCAAAATTGAAATATAAAATAGCAAACACCGGACAAGGCTTATAAGAAGTTTTACCTTATTTGATGCTTGTTGAGCCTAATTGAACAAGCAGGCCTCATCCACCTCGTCCATTGCGGCCTGATCTTCTTCGGTCACCAAGCATCGAAGATAACTAGCCACCCCCACAGGCGCAGAAAGGGCCCTGCCCTAGCATTTTCGGGAATGGAAAACTTTATTATTCATTTTCGATCAAGGTTAGAACTCGGAGAAGGAAATCTATTGACCAGCTTTGAACCGAAATACGCCTTGCTCGTCTCGGTGGAGGGACTCTTCCTCGGCATTTCGAGCCCAAGGGTATCCGCCGATGGCACACCGTCGAAGAAATCTTGAAAAGGACCTTCCGGTACATGGCCTTTGCTCGGTGAATGTGCTTTTGCAGCTCAGGCTTCATTAAGAGTTGACTCCGAGAAAGAAGGGGACTCCATTGCTTCTGGGGGGTCCGAGATTCCCTGCGTCGCCTCCCCTGCATCGGCGGAATCCCCGGTTCTTGCCCCCGCATCGAGGTCCTCTACTCGATGAATATGAGTTTCATCGACTCTCGGCTCGGGGACTGCCCGAGATGGCTCGCTGCTCAAAATCTCGAGACCTTCGTCTTCCTCGGACTCATCGTCTAATCAATAAGCTATGTCCGAAATTCTGAGCCTACGAGCTATACTTTTCTTTGGTTTCTTCTTCTCGAGCCCAGAAGAACCGGGGACTTCCTTCCTCTTTTTCTCCCCTTCCTGCTCCGAGGCAGAGGGAGGGCAGGGAACCTCTCTGTCAGGGGACGCTGGTCTCAATTCAACGTCCTTGGATAGACCTGCAAAGGAAGGAACGAAGTAAGTTATAGAGCAGCAGCATCATCGATAACATAAGATGTGGAATAAAAATATTACCGATCTCACCAAGGTTCTCACCATGATTTTTGGCCTCCCGGCTCTTCGATATCTCGTGCCAGGCACACTCTGAATAGGTCATTTGAGATACCACCTTCTCGACCCATTCTATCAAATGCTGAATCGAGGCCGACATTCGAGAAACAGCTACACCATACGAGATATGTTAGTAAGATAACAAAGGGAAGACATCGAATGAATTGAAATAGGAAGATAGCACTTACGGCTCATGTTCCACTTTTCAAGGAACAACATGTTTTCGGCAGGGATCAGGTCCGACATCTTTATTCGAACAAATCGGCTCATCCAGCCTCGGTTCTTATCCTCGTCGATGCTCGAAAAAGGGAGCTTTGCTAGCCCGGCGAACAAGTTTTATTAGTCCCCCTCGGAAGATTCGGGGACTGTATAGTCGCAGGAGATGATCGAGGGTGAAGGGGCGCCCTTCGATCTTACTCACAAAAAAATGGAAGAGAATGACTATTGATGTGCCGGAGAATTTCGGCACATTTTGATACTAATTGCTTAGATTTTAACTTGTTTTAAATGCAATTTCCCTCGATACTTATGTAATTTTAGTATTTTTCGCAGTGTATGAGGTGTAAGGACCTAAGAGCATAGAAAAGAGTTCAAAAAGCCACAAAAAGACAAGAAAAGAGCAAAAAGGCATCGCAGATGTGGATATGCTATTGCAAAACCCACATGCGAGCCGCATATTTCACACCAAGATCGCAGATCAAGACAGACTTCTAGGCAAAGTTCAACGTCACAAATGCGGTCTCATCTGTGATTGCATAACTTGTTTGCGAGTCGCAGAAGTAACCACAAATCAAACATGAAGTCTATTGAAGGAAGAAAATGCGATGCAAGATGCGGTCGCGTTTCTGCTATGCGGACCGCAAACCATGAATGCGGTGGAGGTGAAACTAGGGTTACAATCTGCGATAGCCATGTCAAAAATGCGGACCGCATGTCTGTTATGTGACGGAAATGCGGTCGCATATTCAACTTTAGGGCAGATTGGTCCGATTTTTGTCCCGATTTTTGGCCCTCTATAAATAGATTTATTAGGGTTTTGTGGGCTCTATCTTGTCAGACTTTGAAGCTACAATACAAGGCATTAATATTCCTTTCTTTTGGAAGCTTTTGGGTCAAGAATCTTTCACTTTGTAAGCTTTATGACATTTAATATTCTCTTGTTTTTATATTTTAGTATGAGTAGCTAACTTTAAATACTAAGGTTGTGGACCCTAAATGGGTGTTATGTTAATGGGTGTTTAACATTGAATATATATATATATATATATATATGTATATATATATATATATATGTATATATATATATATATATATGTATATATATATATATATGTGTGTATATATATATATATATGTATATATATATATATATATATATATATACATATATATATATATATATGCACACACACATTATATATCTGACAAAGGAGCCAAGTTTTTAACGAACTTCTCGAGGTCCTTCCAGAAAGGTTTTGAGACACAGGTAAATCATAATAAAACTTTTCACCCACAGCTATATGGTCAGGCAAAGCATAAAATTCATAAGCTCGAAGATATGTTATGAGCATGTGTGCTATATTTTAGAGGGAGTTGGAACGACCACTTGCTTCTCTTTATGTTCGTGTATAATAAAAACTATTATTCGAGCATTAGAATGGCACCTTTTGAGGCTCTATATTGGCATAAGTGTATATGTCCCGTCGGCTGGTTTGAAGTGGGCGAATAAGAGTTGCTTCAGCCTGATGTGCTCTATCAGGCTATAAAGAAAGTAAATTTTATTCAGAAACAATTGTTCATAATTCAGAGTTGTTTGATGTTATATTCAGAAATACGATGACGAGACATGGAGTTCTATGTAGGTATCGCTTATGTAAGGTGTTAAGAGATTCGCCAGGAAAGGTAAACATAGACCAAGGTACATTGGGTCGTACAAACTAATTCAGTGGATAGGCCAAGTAGCCTACGAGTTAGAATTATATTTAGAGCTGGAATCTGTCCATCTAGTCTTCCACATATCTATGTTGTGGAGGTGTTTCGAAGGCCATTCCTAGGTCGTGCCAGTTGATGATGTTCATATTACAGAGGACTTGTCTTACGAGGGAGTCCCAGTTACTATTCTAGAGTATCAGGTTGAAAGTTGAGGACCAAAAAAGTAGCTTCTGTAAAAGTCATATGGAGGGATAAGAACGTTGAGGAAATGATGTGGGAAGCCGAGGAAGAAATATAGTCCAAATATCCTCATTTCTATCAGGCTGAAGTTTCTTGAAGATTATGATTCGATTATATGTTTTCTTTAGCCATGTTATATGACTATTGACTTATCCTTTAGTGTATAATATGTGATGATCGGATTTGAGACATTATAGTCCTACCGGAGCCAGAGTTACAAGATCATGAGGTGAGTTGTGATCTATAACACTCATACTTGATGTTTGATGCCCATGTGAGGCCCAATGATATGATGTGTTGTATATATAGACCTGTGAGGCATGTATTGTGTTTTATGGCTACTTTGCAGGTCCTGGATAATCCTATTCATGGAGAAGACTTTTGAAATTTTCAGGAACCTTTTAGAGTTAGTTCCCTTCCATGTATGCCCCCAAATTCGAGCACAAATGTTCTTGGGGGAAGGGGGGGAGGATGTTACATCCCGTTTTTTTGTACATTAAGATGTGTCGTGAGATAGTCATCATAAGCATGGAGAGATAGGCTATTCCTAAGTTTAAAAGTGCTTATGACTACTTATAGTAAGTGTTAGAAGGGTTAGAGGTTAAATGGATCGAAGTGAGTGAATTTCCACGAAATTTCCAGATTAGGTTGCATTTGCGATGTAAGCATGCGAAGCCAGTGTCGCATTTTCGACATACCTTTAGAAGGTATGGTGCCGCAATTGGAGTCCTTCTTCACAATTGAAAGGGTTTACAATTATGAACCCAGGGTCGCAAATGCGACATCTGCACCTGAAAAAAAAGGGCTAGGAAGTCAAGATTTGATCTCATTTCTCTCATTTCAGAACCCTAGACTCTGATAGGAGGCGATTTGGAGAGGCGATTTTCACCTAATATCATTGGGTAGTTGATTATGATCTATTTTCAATTATATTATATGATTATATATGAGATTTAACATCAAATTTATGAGAATCAAAGAGAAATTTTGGGAAATTTTATCTATGTACTGAAAAAATGAAAATTAGGGATTTGAGAGTCAAATTGGACTTGAAATTGAAATCAAAATACATATATGGACTCATGGAGTTATGGTTAGTCGGGATCTACCCTTGGACCCGAGTTTGACCGGGCTAGCCCCGGGTTGACTTTTGCTGACTTTTGGAGAATTGTGTAAAAATCATAGTTTAATTAACCGTAATTGGTTTTTCTTGAATTATTTGATGATATTAAGTTATTTTTGGTTATATTTGAGCCGTGCGGAGGGGAATTTCAAAAGAAAAGCTATTTTTGATAAATGGTTTGGCCTAGTTGAGGTAAGGGTCTTGCCTAACTTTGTGTGGGGGAACTACCCCTTAGGATTGGGGTTGATTGTATTAATTGAATTATGTGAAAAACATGTACACGAAGTGATATGTGTGTACACGCGCTTATGTGTGGTATTTAACCAGTTTAGACTCTAAGATTTCTTTTATACATTTAATTGAAGTCATCATATCATATTATATCTCACATTGTTAAGTTTACTCTTGCATGCTTTCAACTGATAAATAGGAAATAGAAATCTTTATATACATCTTCAATCTTAAAATCGGTAGTACAAGTCATAAGCTCTACTGAGTTTGCAAGAAAATCCCTAATTACAACTGTTCGGAATAGAATTAAACAATACAAGTAAAATATCATAGATGACTTCGAGGGCTGTGAACGTGACGGCAGGTTCACCTTGAGTCTCCACAGCAATGCTTGACCAGTCAGCTAATAATCCATAATAACCAAGGCACCTGGATCTGCTCAAAAATGTTTAGAATCATAGTATGAGTACACCACAGCGGTACCTAGTATGTATCAAGACTAACATCCGTGGAGTAGTGACGAGGGACAGTCAAGACCCTACCGGACTAAACAACCTGAACAAGTGTGAAGGTGAGATAACAGAGAAACGATATTAATATAAAGCTAGGCAAGATAAGAAATACAAAACAATACTTGCAATGATACCCTAGTAACATCAATCTTTAACAGGATGCAGTCAAGTAATAATGCTGGAGAGTAAGCTTATCACAGTCGCAGTCCGGTGAAACCAAATAAAGGAAAACTAGCAACAACTCAATAAGAACAACCACTTTCACACCATATCTATTCAAGCATTTCCACGAGGTACCAAACCTCATAATCATAGCTCACGGGTCCTAAATCATGAACCCTAATCACTTGGAATCTTGTGCCCACATTAAAACTCATAACCGGACGGACGACTCACGTGCCAATGGAACATTCCTCACACATAAGCAAGTAGACAAGAGTATGTATAGTGGTCAATGACGTCAGGATTCATCTTTTAAAATCGATATGGGTGATTTAACTACATGTATGCTTGTGTAAGTATTCTACCACAATCCAAGTCAACAAATAAGAGTAGAGACAATGAATGGTACATAAGAAACGATCACCATGAAATGTACAATGTAATAAAGGCAGCAATAAAGTTTGAAGCAACAACTAGCACAACAAGATTAGCTACATAGAACTAAGCAAATAGTGCAACTAATAGTATGCTAAGGAGACAACAATCAAAGACAAGTGCAACAGATTGGGGAAATGACAACAAGAGCCCTACCGAGGTATCACCTTGTAGTCTTAAATAATAAAATGAATCACAAACATTCCTTATATCACTGGGGGGGCCTTTATATTTAGTTTTTGGAAATCATTGTTCCCGAAATAGCATCTCGCATTTTAGCCCACCTTATCACACCACATGGCTTCTAGTAGTTACCATACTAGCCACGAGCCCACCTTATCTCACCGCATGCGTTTCAACACCCATACCTTATAGCATCCCATGCGTATCAATAATAACAACACCACGACAGAAGCCTCGTGCAACACAATAAAACCAGCACAGTAGAAATCTCGTGCAAACACAATAACAACGGCACGGCAAAAACCTCGTGCAAACATAATAACTATCTTAGCAATAACATGTATGCCAAAACATAATAACTCAAATAAATGACTTTCACAGTATGTGCCCACATGCCACAACATTTCCTCAAAAACTATTTTAATGTCACAACCACGCATAGCCCTAGGCTCAACAACACTGAATACAACAGCAACAACGAAAATAATACGAGAATACGACAAGTAAATCAACTCAGGAACTTCAAAACACAAAGAGACGGAAGAACAAGCTTATAAAGAAAGACACAATAGGGAATAATGGTCTCAATAAGAATAGCTCAACAAGGAAGAGATAATGCATAGAAATGATCCCACAAAAGTACAATTCAATGATAAGAGGGATAACATGAATCACTGATTCCAAAATAAGGGATAAATCAACAATAATAAGGGATAACAAAACTTCATTTAGGATGGAGTAATTACGGAAGAGATAGAACAAATTCAATTAAGGATAAGCAGATTATGGAAAAGATAATAATAAGTTAGACTAATGATAGGCAATTAGAGATTAGATAATAATAACTTCAATCAAGGATAAACAATTACGGAAAGGATAGCATGGTGATAAAAGAGGCAACAACTTCAGTTAAGGCACATAAGAGTTTAATCGACAATAAGGGTAAAACATGAAGCAATTAATTTCAAATAAGACACGTAGGGTAAATTTAGTAAATGGGGAATTTAAGATGACAAAACAACTTCATATTTAAAATGGACATATGAACCTAAGAGCCCTAAATGATCAAATTTCCACAAATAAGCCCGAGCATGTACTCGTTAGCTTGCGTACACGGCCTTCACATGACACAATTAGCACCAAATACTCAAATCCTAAGGTGTAGTTCCCCCACACAAAGTTAGGCAAGATACTTACCTCAAGGAAGCTAGACCGTTACTCTAAAATGACCTTCTCGAGTGAAACAACCTCCGGATGGCTCAAATCTAGCCAAAATAACTTCTAATCATAAATAAAACTCATAGGAAACAATTTCGGACAATAAAGCTTCAATCATTAACAAGAACTGAAAAAATCAACCCCCGGGCCTGCACCTCGAGGCCCGATAAAATTCACAAAACCCAAACACCCATTCCAATAAGAGTTCAACCATACCAAAATTATCAACTTCCGATATCAATTCATCCTTAAAATCATCATTTTACATTATGAAAGATTTTAACAAAATTTTCCATTTTTCTCAACTCAAACCACTAATTTAATGATAAAATAAAGATGGAATCATAAATTAATAATAAATTCTGGGTAAAGAACACTTACCCTAATGAGTTGCTTGAAAAACCCACGAAACATCCCTCAAAACCGAGGTCTACAACTCAAGATATGATAAAAATGGCCAAACCATCGATTTTGGAAAATATATTCTACTGCCCAGGAATTTGCACATCGCGATCGGGGAAGAAATAATGCGATTGCGAAGAAGAAATAACTACTGCCCAAAAATATACTACACGATCGCGAATGAACTCATGTGATCGCGGAAGAGAAAAAAATACCAGCTACCAAGGCTATACTTTGCAATCACGAGAGAATGGGTGTGATCGTGCTGAAGGAACACCATTGCCCCTAGAAAAGAGCGTTACTCAAACGCGGAAGCAGCAATGCGAACACGTAGGCAAAAATTCTTCTAAGCTACGCGATTGCGGGCTCCTGTACGCGAACGCGAAGAACAATACTTCGTGCCTCCAAATTACACTACGCGAAGGCAAAGGCATCGACGCGAATGTGAAGAAGAAAACCAAATGATAGAATCAACAACTCTAAAGCATGAAGAAATGATCTGAAACACACCCGAGGCCCCTGAGACCCCTCGAAACATGCCAATAAGTTCCATATCATAACACGGACCCACTCGAGGTCTCAAATCACATCAAACAATTTCAAAACTATGAATTGCACCACGAATCAAACTTATAAATTTCCAAATCTTCTAACTTCCAAAACTCATGCCGAAACATATCAAATCATCCCAGAATGACGTCAAATTTTGTATGCAAGTTCCAAATGACATGGATATAATCCAACTCTCAAAATTGCATTCCGACCCCAATATCACCAAGTTAACTCTCGGTCAAATCTCTCAACCTTCCAAAACTTCAATTTTCCAATTTTTGCCGAAATGCTTCAAATTACCCTAGGGACCTCCAAATCAAAATCTGGACGCTCTCCTAAGTCAAAAATAACCATATGAAGCTATTGGAATTATCAAAATGCCATTTCGGAGTTATCTACAAAAAAATCAAATTCCGGTCAACTCTTACCGCTTAAGCTTCTAAAATAAGAATCCTTCTTCCGAATTGATCCCGAATCATTCAAAAACTGAACTCGGCCATACACGCAAGTCATAACACATAATACGAAGCTGCTCGAGACCTTACACCACTGAATGGGACAATAATTATCAAAGTGACCGATCGGATCGTTATAGATGCGCATTCGGCGGTATAAGGATAAGGGTTGATGTGCATGCAGCGACATAAGGTGGGATTTATATGCGTGTTTCTAGTAAGGGAATTAATTGAAGCCACACGGTGAGATAAGGGGGCTAAAGTGAGTCTAGCTATTTCGGGAAAAATGTTTTTAAAAATATAAATGCAAGGCTCGCGCGGCGATATATGGAAGATTGTGATTGTAAATTGTGAAATATAGATATGAGGTGTGGTGCCTCAATTGTGATTATTATTTTACATTCTATGTTGAAAAGGCTTGTTGATTAACTCCATTTTTTTTACTTGTACTTTGACTGTATTTTCTTGTTGATCTTATCACATGCTCATTCTTTGTTGTCCTTGGTTGATCTAGTTCCTATTATTCGCCTTATGTCATTTGTCTATTTTGTTGTCATTTATATCTTCGTTTTCCGTTATTAGATTATGTTTATATTATGCACAGGTTTCTATGTCTAGTGGGTGTCTTGATCTGGCCGCGTCACTACTCTACCGAGGTTAGGCTTGATACTTACTGGGTACTGAAGTGATGTACTCATGCTACGCTTCTGCACATTTTTGTGCAGATCCAGGTACTTCTTCTCAAGAAGGACGCAAGTGAATTAATCCAGGTATCACAGAGACTTCAAGGTGTACCAGCTTGACGCTTGCAGGCCTCAGAGTCACCTTCTATTTTTGTTTCTACTACTATTTATCTTCATATCAAATAGAGTTGTATTTAGATATTCCTAGTGTGTTTATTAGACATTATGAGTCAGTTCCATCAGTTTTGGGAATATTGTGACTATTGTACCTTTTTTTTTTTAAATCATGATAGTTATCAGTTTATTTTTATCATATTAGTAGTTAATTCTACTAAATTCTAAATGTATGTTAGGCTTACCTAGTCTTAAAGACTAGGGTGGGAATTTAGGGTCGTAACAAGTTGGTCTCAGAGCTCTAGGTTCATAGGTTCTACCAGAGCAAGTTTAGTAGAGTATAGTGGATCAGTACAGAGACGTATGTACTTATCATCGAGAGGCTACGAAACTATTAGGAAAATTCTACTTCTTTGATTCCTTATCGTGCGGTTTGTTGATTTTGAAATTTGAGCCTTTGTCCTTCTATTCTCTCACCGATGGGAGGACACGCACTGTTAGATCAGATAATCAGACACCCCTGCCCCCTGCTAGAGCTGAGAGAGGCCGAGACCGAGGTAGAGTCTGAGGAGGGGCACGTGGTGCAACCAAAGCACCTGCCCAAGCAGCGACTGAGGAGCCACCAGCAGCTCTAGTTGTGAGATAGGCACCCGAGGCGCTTGTTGTCACCCTTGGACATCAGGAGATCCTCGCACACGTTTTGAGCATGCTCGGCACTTTAGCTTAATAAGGATTGATTTCCATTGCCCAACTAAGTCTCAGGCTGGGGGAGGAGCTCAAACTCCCACAGCCCGTACCCCAGAGCAGCGGTTCCAGGTTGATCAGGTTCTGTTATGCCAGCACAACCTATTTTCTCCGTTCAGCCTGAGGTCTAGGAGTAGAGGATACTTGAGAGGTTCAAGAAATATAACCCTCCTAGTAACTGAGGATGCATAGGGTTTTCTGGACAAGTGTCACTGTATTCTCCGTACCATGGGCATTGTAGAGGTGAGTGAGGTCACCTTTACTACATTTCAGCTGTCAGAAGGAACCTATATGTGGTGGCAGGCATACGAGGAGGGTAGGCCAGCTGATTCTGCACCACTCATATGGTCTCAATTTTCAGATATATTTTTGACGGAGTTTGTTCCCCAGACCCTCCGGGATGCATGGCGCAAATAGTTTGAACAGCTGCGACAGGGGACTACGAAAGTGTTAGAGTATGCCACCAGATTCAGCGAGTTGTCCCGACATGCACCTGCTTTTGTTTCTAAAATTATAGAGCGAGTTTGCAGATTCATCGAGGGGCTCAATTATGAAATTAGATTCATCATGGTTCGGGAGTTTGAGACGCATACTCCATTTTAGCCAATTGTAGATATCGCTCGTAGGTTAGAGCGTATGCGAGGCTAGGATAGGGAGGACAGGGAGGCCAAGAAGCCTCGAGGTTTTGGAGGATTTTTTGGTGCCCACGCTGCAGTTATTCCAGCTACTCGCAGTGCCAGCTATTCCAAGGTCTCAGGTGCCCTATTATGCACAACCACTTTCCAGTGCACCACTTGCTCGGGGTGCCTTTAGCGGTCAGTCTAACCGATCATGCTAGAGTCAGTTTTAGCAGCCACGCCTACCAAGATCTTATTTCGAGTGTGGTGATATTAGACATAAGGTAAGGGACTACCCCAGATTTAGGATGGGTGCACCTCCACAGACGACACAGGCTCCATAGATTCCATAGGGCCCACAAGGATCACAGGCCATGGTTGAAGCTCCAGTTGCCGCTCCACCTTCACTACCAGCTAGGGGTGAAGGTCAAGCGGGTAGAGGTCGCCCTAGAGGGGAGGCCATGCTTGATTCTATGATTTTTTGGATAGAATGGAGGCGGTCGCATCAGATGTAGTCATCACAGATATTGTTTTCAGTCTGTCATAGGGATGCCTCAGTTTTATTTGATTCGAGATCCACTTATTCATATGAGTCATCTTACTTTTCTCCGTATTTGTGTATATCTTGTGGTTCTTTGAGTGCTCCTGTATATGTGTCCATGCTTGTGGGAGATTCTATTGCTATAGACCATGTTTATCGGTCGTGTTTAGTCGCAATTGGTGGTTATGAGACTAGAGTGGATCTTTTGCTACTCTGTATGGTGGACCTTGATGTTATATTGGGCATGGATTTATTGTCACCCTATCATGCTATTCTAGATTGTCACCAAGATTATGACATTGGCCATGCCAGGGTTGCTGTGGTTGGAGTGTAGGGTACATTATATTATACTCCTAATTGGGTTGTGTCCTTTTTTATTGCACAGTGAGTGGTTGAGAAGGGGTGTGAAGCATATCTAGCCTTCGTGAGGAATGTTAGTGCTGATACTCCTAACGTTGATTCAGTTCTGGTAGTGAGAGATTTCCCATATGTGTTTCCAACAAATCTATCAGGCATGCACCCGATAGGGATATCGATTTTTGTAATGACCTTGTGCCCGGCACTCATACCATTTCTATTCCATCGTATTATATGGCACCAGTGGAGTTGAAGGAATTAAAGGAACAACCTCAGGAGTTGCTTGATAAGGGTTTCGTCCGACTGAGTGTCTCGGCTAGAGGAGCTCCAGTTCTTTTTGTGAAGAAGACGGTTCTATGAGGATGTGTATTGATTATGGGCATTTGAACAAAGTTACAATCAAGAACAAATACCCTGACTAATTTGAATAACTCTAGGGCACTAGAGTGTTCTAGAAGATCGATTTGTGGTCAGGGTATCATCAGTTGAAGATTCGGGATTCAGACAATCTGAAGATTGCTTTCAGGACTCAGTAATTACCCGGTCGATCTTTTTATGTATTATAGCCTCGTTCCCCTAGTTATTGCCTATTATATATTTATTTGAGCTTATGTTACTTGTCGGTGTGATTGGATTGGTTTGGGGGATGTTTTGGGGTGAATTGGGACACTTAGTCCCAAGGTTGAAGGCTTAAGTTGAAAGAGTTGATCGGAGTTTGAATTTTGTGTAGACGACTCTGGAATGGAGTTTCGATAGTTCCAATAGCTTCGTACTATGATTTTTCACTTAGGCGTATGTTAGAATAATTATTTGGATGTCCGTAGGTTGGTTTGAGTCTTTTGGCGAAAGTTGGAAAGTTGAAGGTTTGGAATGTTGAGAGGTTTGACTAAGAGTTGACTTTGTTGATACCGAGTTCGTATTTTTGTTTCCAGGATTTTCAATAGGTCCGTTAGTGTGAAAAAATTGAGTCATTCAGAGCTGATTTGATATGGTTCGGCATCCGTTTTAGAAGTTGGATGTTCATTAGTTTCATTAGGCTCGAATTAGGGTGTGATTCATGATTTGGACATTGTTTGACTAAGTCTCTATCATGTTTTAGGACCTATTGGTATGTTCAGATGGGGTATCGAGGGGCCCCGGGGGTGTTTTGGATGAGCTTCGGGCAATTTTCTTCATGTTTGGGCAGCTGCTCTTATATATTATGTGGGCTTCTTTGTGTTCGTGACACAGGGGTCGCCTTCGTGTAGTGTAATTGTTGCAAGAGCTTTTCTCTTCGTGTTTGCGATGAGAGATCCGCGTTCGCTAAGGCTTGGTGAGGTTGCACATCGCAGTCGCGAGCAGGGAGCCGCAGTCGCGAAGAAGAGACGCAGGCTTGGGGGAGATAAGGCTTTAGGCCTACTCGTTGCGATAGAGTCTTCGCGTTCGCAAAGCTTGGGGCCGTTTGGTCATCGCGTTCACGATTGAGCTGTCGCGTTCCAGTAAGAGGAATCGGCTACTAGTGAGACTTGTTCTTCGCGAACGCGAGGCATTTTCCGCGTTCGCAAAGTGTACACGAGGTGATGAGTGTGTACACGAACTTATTTGTGGTATTTTACCCGGTTTAGACTCTTAGTCTCTTCATGCATTTAATTGAAATTTTCATATCATGTTATATCTTCTAGAGTTAAACTACTCTTACTTGCTTTACTTAATGTTGTTAGCACATGTTCTATCTTTCATTGTCAAATTGCTCTTATATGCCTTAATTGACATTGTTACCTCTCTTATTGTTATGTACCTCTTTTATTGTTGATTTATTCTTATTTCAAGTAGTTATTACATGTTGTCTCTTCGTGTTGAATTATCCATATGCATTTAGACGTAGTTTCTATTTCATACTATCTTTTTCTTTGTTAAGCATATGTTGTACACTTGAATTGGAAGTTGTCATTTCGTGGGAATACCTTCATTTTTGAGTTATTGAAGTAGAAGTTATGTAAACTGTTATTAGCTTGAGGTTGAAGTTGTTGAATATCGAGATATTTATCCGTGTTAAGTAATTCTCATTTATTTTTGTAATTATTGAGATTCTTGTACACATTGTGGTTGAGCATTGGGCTATATGTTGTGGTAACATTGGTATTGTGGATTTTGGCAAGTGATGTGGCATATGCCCACGTGTGGTGCGAGTTGATTATTGTGTTATTATATTGATACGCATGTGGTGGTATAAAGATAAGGGTTGATATGCATGCACTGATATATGGTGGGATTTATACGGGTGGTTCTAATAAGGGAATTACTTGAAGCCACGTGGTGAGATAAGGGGGCTAAAACACATGTAGCTATTTCGGGAAAATGTTTTCAAAAATAAATGCAAGGCTCATGCGGTGATATAATGAAGATTGTGATTAAGACTCGTGAAATGTGAATATGAGTCATGGTACTACGGTATGATTGTTGTTGTACATTTTATGTCGAAAAGACTTGTTCAGCTAAACAGTTGTTGTTCTTGTTTAATTAATTCTTTAGATTCGTATTTTGATTGTACTTAGTTACTTGTTGTTTTTATCAATGTATTCCCTCACTGTCCTTTGTTGCTTTATTTTTGTTGTTAGCCTTGTATTCATAAATTGCTTTATTGTTCTTTAAATTCCTTTACTATCCGTTGTTAGATTATATCAATATCTTGCACAAGTTTCTATGTCTAGTAGGTGTCTTAACCTGGCTTCGTCACTACTCTACCAAGGTTAGGCTTGATACTTATTGGTTACCATTGTGGTGTACTCATGCTATGCTTCTGCACATTTTTGTGTAGTTCCAAGTAAATCTACTCGTGCCGGACGCCCGTGAGTGCACCCAGTTACTTCGGAGTCGTCAAGGTATACCTACTCGGTGCTCCCAGGCTTCGGAGTCCCCTCCGTTATTTCCTTTACTACTGTTTATCATATTATCAGACAGTGTTGTATTAGAGATTTTGATACATTTATGTGAAGCTTATGACTTAGTTCCACCGGTATTGGGGATTTTGTGACTGATGATCCGATTTGAGTTATTATGAGATTATCAATTTATTTTATTGTCTTAGTTTTATTATTCCTGTTAAGCTATTATCACGACCTGACAGATCTTTGCATTCCTGATCCATGTTCCCCTATTCAAGACTTACAGTATGTGCTTTTACTGTTTTATCACTTGCGAGGGTGGTTGGTTTAGTATTGGAAGTGTTCGGGTCGAATTCGCAACAATTATTTCCATAATAGTGGCCAAAGGTGGCCAAGTTTGAATTGAGTCAACTCTTTCAGCAAATTGCCTCAGAATCGGGATTTGAAGGTTTGAATAGGTTTGTATGATGATTTTGGACTTGGGCATTTTGATCGGGTTTCGGGTAAACCGAGAGCGTTTCGGTGCTAATTGTTGAAAGTTAGCATTTCGAAGGTTTTAGAATTTTCTAAAATTGACTTGAAGTAGATTTTGGTGTTATCGAAGCATGTTTGGGATTTTGGCCCTTGGAATAGGTTCATATTGTGATTTGTGACTTGTGCATAAAGTTTAGCGTCATTCTGAGTTGTTTAAGTATGTTTCATCGTGCCCGGAGTTGGTTGAAATGAGTTTGAAGCTTAGAAGTTGATTAATTTGGTTTTGAGGCGTGATTCCAAGATTCAGTGTTATTTAATGTGATTAGGGGCTTCGAGTAAGTTCGTAGTTTTGGACTGGGTCCCGAGTGGCTCGAGTGTGTTTCGGACAACCCAGAGAAAAGTTAAGCTGGCTGGAAATTGCTGGTGTGCTTCGCGATCGTGAATGTTATCCCGCAATCAGGAATAAGGAATTCGGTAAGATCAGCTGATTGCTCTTCGCGAAAGCAAATATGGCTCCCCGAACACGAAGGAGGACCTGGCTCTCCTTCGCAAACGCGGAGGCCCAGTCGCGAATGTGGAGGACTAGTCGCAAGCGTGAAGAATACAGGAGAGGAGATAGGCTAGAAGGCTGTCAACCATCACGAACGCGACTGGTGGATCACAAATACGAAGGGCATGGACCACTGGTCATCGCAAATGTGAACTTTAGGTCGCGAACACGAAGCGTATCCGGACAGCTAGGAGAAATTGGCCTTTGCAATTGCGAAGAAGAACGGGCCTGGGCAGGACATTTTTATTTCGGGACTTAGCCCATTCCTCTCACATTTTCACTTGGTC
This sequence comes from Nicotiana obtusifolia, assembly GCA_002018475.1. Classification (NCBI taxonomy): domain Eukaryota; kingdom Viridiplantae; phylum Streptophyta; class Magnoliopsida; order Solanales; family Solanaceae; genus Nicotiana; species Nicotiana obtusifolia. The sequence continues at coordinate 63,028 of MCJB01002325.1, read as the reverse complement.
TTGGGCGAAATTAAGAACAATTTTGTGGGGGAGTTTCATCAACACCACAAGGTATGTAATTTCCATCAATGCTTAAGTTAAATACATGGATTATGGGTAGATTTTTAACATAGAAATTGTGGAATTTTTTGATTTTTGTTGAAGAACCTAGGGTTTGGTAAAAATGGGATTTGGCCACGAAATCGATCATGGAATTGAGAATAAATTATATTTTTGAGTTCGTAATGTAACGGGTAATGTTTATCTTTGAATATTTTCTGAATCCGGGTAGACTTAGATTTGAATAGCTATGTTCATCTTATGTTTGGGTAAACTTAGATTCATCTCATGTCTTGAAAGTGCTATTCTACTTTGTATACTCGATTTCCTTAATTTATGACTGGTTTTGAGGCTAGAATAAAATATTGACTGAGTCTCTTACTTTGGAAAATTTGTGGAAAATTTGATGAACAATAGATCTGTGTCTTCTGAACTTGCATGTATCCTCGCGAGTGAGATAGATTATATATTCTAATGGGATCAGGTCGTTCGCCTCGGCAGGATTACAAACTATTCTAATGGGATCGGGCCATTCGCCCTCGGTAGTATTGTAAATTAATCTTATGGGATCGGGATGTTCGCCTCAGCAGTATAGTAACACTATCTTATGGGATTGGGTCGTTTGCCTCGGCACTGTGTATCACTATTCTTATAGGATCGGACCGTTCTCCATGGCAGACTTGTGCGTAATATTTGAAATTGGATATGGTGTTGATATTGGTTGAGTTCGTACCACTGAGGCCGGTTATGACATTTTGGTGATTTCATATTGATCCATGTTTGGAATTATTATTAAAATTTTATATGTTATTTGTTGTATTTCATACATGTCTAGTTTATGTATTTTATTATGTAACCACTAGTAAGTGTCAAGTCGACCCCTCGTCACTATTTCATCGAGGTTAGACTAGATACTTACTGGGTATGCGTTGATTTACGTACTCATGTTACACTTCTGCACTAGTTGTGCAAGTACTGAGATAGGTACTTCAAGAGGTCACTTGGGCGCGTAGATGCATCGCACGGAGACATTGCGGTGAGTTGCCTTCCATGCTCTGATTTATACTGCCCGGTGTCTCGCTCTACCTTATTTACTGTTCCTGTCTACTTTATTTCAGATAGTATCTGTAGTAGTTGGGTAGATTCTCTAGATTGCTCATGCACTTGTGACACCGGGTTTTAGGGGCTACTGGTGGTTATTCACTGTTGTACTTATTATTATTATCATTGTGATTTATGTATTATTCATTCTTGGATAATTGGAAAGAAGTACGCATGTTTCCACGAGACCTTCTTTTATTTGGTGTATTTAAAGAAATTTCTGATTTTGAATGTTAAAAATAAATAAATAAATTAGTGGTTCATGTGTTGGCTTACATAACGGCGGTGTTGGGCGCCAACACAACCTATTATATGTTTTGGGTCGTGGAAGTTTGGTATCAGAGCCTAGGTTTAGATGGGTCCCACGAGTCACGAGCAGGCCTAGTAGAGTCTTGTGGATTGGTGCGAAGAGGTATGTACATATCTTCGAGAGGCTATACAATGTTTGGAAACATCTGCTTCTTCATCTCCTATCGTGCAGTTGATGTTGTGCTAAGTACCTTTCTCTTATTCTCTCACAGATGGTGAGAACACATACTATAGCTATACCCGACGGCAGAGGAGCTACTCCCCCGATTTTTGAGGCAGAGGCAGAGGCCGAAGGAGGGCCACAACTCCTGTTAGAGGATGAGGAAGTCCTAGAATTACTCTAGTAGTACCATTAGTTGATCCGGTAGAGGTTCCTATTATTGAGAAGCAGGATGAGGTACCTGTAGTTGAGTCGACCTCAGCGGATTTCAAGACTGCACCAGGCTTTCAGGAGTCATGGGCCGTATGCTGCAGTTCATGGACTCTATTACCCAGGTTGGGTTATTTCCAGTAGATCCAGCCACATCTCAGACAGGAGAGGGACCACCAAAGTTGTCGTTTATTAGATCCCAGGTGCACTACCTGTGGGCAGAGCCCAGCGAGTTACAGCGGTTGTACCATAGCCCAAACCAGCCGCGACCATTGAGCAGCAAAAGCGGCTGTACAGATGGACTAGTCTTCGTACTCCTATCATTTGGAATGAGCGGTCAGAGGTTCCACATGATTTCATTGATAGTTTCAAGGAGGGGCTACGTAATATGGGTATGTTGGAGTCCAATAGGGTGGACTTCACCACATTTCAGCTAGAGGGCAAGGCCCGCAGATGGTGGCAAGCTTACCTCCCTTGACTTGGGATCTGTATACACATATTTTCTTGGAGAAGTACATACCCCCTTCAGAGAGAGAGAAGCTTTAGGCATGCAGGGATGCAACTATTATACTACCCAGGAATGCAGACATGCATGTCTGCACCTTGAGATTCAAGTTTTTATGGCTCGTGAGGAAAAGATAGGGACTTCCTTTCTTTAGGTTATGGATATTGCTCGGAGGATCGAGTGTATCCGTAACCAGAGTAGCGAGTTAGCATCGAGGGATAAGCGGCCTCAGTAATTTTGGTAAATTTAGTGACACCGCATTTTTGGGCAGGGGCCAGTTCACGAGGGGCAAGTCTAGCAAGACCATGTATTCAATACCACTGCCTACTCGGAGTGCTCCAATACGTCCCTACCTCAGTGCTATTCCAGTGAGTGCTTACTGTCTACCGGCTATTCAGGGTTCCTTCAGTGGGTATTCAAGCCATCAGGGTCAGACTTCGAGTCAGCAGTTCACCACTCAGAGGGTTTTTTTAGTACGAGGAGTTGGGCCACGTTAAGAGGTTTTGTCCCAAACTGCAGGGCAAAGCAGTATAGCAGGACCATCGACCTATTATTACCGCACCGCCTGCCAGCCCGGCCAGAGCGAAGTGCAGGTGGGTATGGGTCACCCTAGAGGTGGAGTCCAATCAGGTGGTGCTTCGGCTAGAATCTATGGCTTCCTAGCCGACCAAGGGTAGTCAGCTTCGATGTAGTGATCACAAGTTCTATTTATGTTTGATGTAGGGATTCTTGGGTATTATCTGATCTAGGGTCTACTCACTCCTATGTCTCTTCTCTATTTTCCCCTTATCTGGATGTATCTCGTGAGTCCTTAGGTGTTACTATATATGTGCCTAAGCCAGTGGCTGATCCTGCTGTTGTGGATCCGTTTTACCGGTCTTGTGTAGTGACTTTCTGCGGCTATGACACCAGAACGGATATTCTATTGCTCGATATGATTGATTTCGAGGTTATCCAAGGAATGGATTGGTTGTCTCCGTACCATGTCATCCTCGATTGCCATGCTAAGACTGTTACCTTGGTGATGCCTGAGTTGCCCAGATTGGAGTGGAGAGGTTCCTCTGTTGGTACTTCTAGCCAAGTTATTTCTTTCTTGAAGGCTCGACATATGGTTGAGAAGGGTTGTTTGGCCGATCTAGCCATTGTTTGGGATACCACCGCAGAGACTCCCACGATTTATTCAGTGCCGGTGGTACGAGAGTTTTTCGATGTATTTCCCTCTGATCTACCAGGTATGCCACCGGAACAGGATATTGATTTCGGCATTGATTTGGTGCCAGCCACACAGCCTATCTCTACTTCGTCGTATCGCATGGCTTCAAAGGAGCTGAGGGAGTTGAAGGAGAAGCTTTAGGAACTACTAGAGAAGGGGTTTATCTTGCTATGTTTGTCACCTTGGGGTACTCTGGTGTTATTTGTACAGGATAAGGATGGAAGTATGCAGATGTGCATTGATTACCGCCAGTTGAACAAAGTCACCAATCTAGAATAAGTATTTATTGTCGCGCATTGATATTTTTTTTATCAGCTACAAGGTGCTAGAGTGTTCTTGGAGATCGAATTGACATCTGAGTATCATTAGCTAAAGATTTGTGCTTCAGATATTCCGGAGACAGCTTTCCGTACAAGTTTAGTTTCTAATGATGGCCTTCGTTCTGACTAACGCCCTAGTGGCATTTATGGATTTGATGTATCAGGCGTTTAGGCCATATTTGGACTTTTCATTGTCTTCATTGATGAAATATTGATCTACTCGTGTAGTATGGAGTAGCACGAGCAGCATTTGAGGTTAGTGCTTCAGACCTTGAGAGAAAACTCAAAGAAGGCAATAGAGGAGTTGGGCTGGAAGACAGTTTGGATCATGAAGGGCATGGACCATTGGTCATCGCGAACACCAAGGGTATCTGGGCATCTGTAATAAATTGGCCTTCGCGATCTCGAGGCTTCTTCCGCGATCGTGAATAAGAACGGGCTTGGGCAGAAAACTTTTATTTCGGGACTTAGCCCATTCCTGTCATATTTTCACTTGGTCTTGGATGAAATTAAAAGAACTTTTGTGGGGGATTTTCATTAACATCAAAAGATAAGTAATTCACATCAATTCTTAAGTTAAATACATTGATTTTGGGCAGATTTTAACGTAGAAATTGTGAAATTTTAGGATTTTTGTTTGAGAACCTATGGTTTGGTAAAAATGAGATTTGGCAACAAAGTCGATTATGAAATTGGGAATAAATTATATATTTGAGTTCATAATGTCGTAGGTAATGTTTATCTTCAAAAATTTATGGAATCTGGGCATGTGGGCCCGAGGTAACTTTTATTGACTTTCCGAATTTTTTTGGGAAATCACTTTAATAGTTAAATTATGAATGGTTGAGCATATATCGGTTAGTTTGTATGAATTTTGAATAATGAGCTTTAAACAAAGGTAAGTCTCTTGCCTAATCTTGTAAGAGGGAATAACCCCCTTAGGTGTATTAACTGTTGTGTTCTACTTGTTGTGGGAGTTACGTACGCACAAGGTGACGAGAGTCCATACGTAGCTATATTCATGTTATGTCTAGGTAGAGTTAGATTCACATCGTGTTTTAAATATGCTATTTGTATCTACCTTGTATACTTTATTTCCTTAATTTATGACTGAGATTGAGGCTAGAGTAAAATATTGACTGAGTTTCTTACTTTGGTAAATTTTGGAATACTTGATGAACAATAGGTTGGTGTCTTCTCAACTCGCATGTATCTTTGCGAGTGAGATAGTTTCTCCATTCTATGGGATCGGGCCATTTGCCTCGGCAGCATTACAAACTATTCTAATGGGATCAGGTCATTCGCCTCGGCAGTACTGTAAATTATTCTTATGGGATTGGGCCGTTCGCCTCGGCCATATGGTTACACTATTCTTATGGGATCAGGCCGTTCGCCTCGGCAGTACTGTGTATCACTATTCCTACGGGATCGGGCCGTTCGCCTCGGTAGACTCATGTCTACTTGATGTATTTTATTATTTGACCACTAGTAAAGGTCAAGTTAACCCCTCTTCACTACTTCTTCGAGGTACTTACTGGTACACATTGATTTACGTACTGATGCTACACTTCTGCGCTGATTTGGCAGGTACTGAGACAGGTACTTCTAGTGGTCACACGGGCGCACAGATGCATCGCACAGAGACTTAGCGGTGAGTTGCCTTCCATGCTCCAATCTGCAGCCCGGAGTCTCCCTCTACCTTATTTACTATTTATGTGTACTTTATTTTAGCCAGTAGTTGTAGTAGTTTTGTATATTCCCTAGATTGCTCATGCACTTGTGACACCGGGTTTTGGGAGCTACTAGTAGTTATTCATTGTTGTAATTATTATTATTATCACTGTGATTTATTTATTATTCATACTTGGTAATTTGGGAAAGAAGTATCCATGTTTCCAGGAGACCTTCTTTTATTCGGTGTATTTGGCAGCTCTCATTTCGCCCGCCGCTACTACGGGAATCGCTTTTGCTTTCTTTTCCTCTGGCTACTAAGATCTTTTAGTTCGCCTGTATTCCCTCTTCAGTTATCGTGAAATTTCTCAGGGCTCTTCTCTATGAAGAATGCCTCCTCGTTCTTTGGAGGTTCACGTGTTTGCTAGCCTAACGAAAGTGTTAGGCGCCATCACAACCTATTATGGGTTTTGGGTCATGACAACTATCAATGAATTTTAGGCTTACCTAGTCTTAGAGACTAGGTGCCATCACGATTATCTCAGGTGGAATTTTGGGGTCGTGACATTTCTATGTCTAGTAGGTGTCTTGACCTGGCCTCGTCTCTATTATACAGAGATTAAGCTTGATACTTACTGGTATTGTTGTGGTGTACTCATGCTACACCTCTGCACATTTTTGTGCAGATCCAGGTACTTCTACTCTAACTGGACACAACGAGTTGATTCGGGTACCACGGAGAGATCAAGGTATACCTGCTTGACGCCCACAGGCCTCAGAGCTGCCTTCTGCTTTTGTTTCTACAACTATTTATCTTCATACCAAACAGAATTGTATTTACAGATTCCCATTGTATTTCTTAGATATTATGACTCAGTTCCACCCGTTTTGGGGATATTGTGACTATTGTACCATTTTGGTTTCATTATATAGTTATCAGTTTATTTTTATTATTTTAGTTGTTAATTCTGCTAAATTCTTAATGTATCTTAGGCTTACCTATTCTTAGAGACTAGGTGCCATTACGACATCCTATGTTGGGATCTGGGGTCGTGACAGACTAGGAGCTGGAGGATTTGAATTCGCGTTCGTGAAGGCCAGGTCGCATTCGAAAAAGGAGGCAGACTGGACATCACATTCGCGAGGTTGGTTCCACGAACGCACAGGGTTATTTTTGGGGAAAAACTTTTTATTCTTTGTGAACGCGAGGCACGTGTCGAATTCATGAAAGGAACCCTAGACAGAACATTTGAGTGTTGTATTTCCGGATTTTAGCACATTCTCTCATATTTTGAAACCTAGACTTAGAGAGGAGCTATTTTGCTTACATATTTTCATACAAGACTTTGGAGTTAGTGATTTCTACTCATCTTTTGGTATTATTTCAAGAATCTACATAAATTATTAACACCTAAAATATGAAATTTCGAAGTAAATTTGGGGGTTTCCCTGTAACTTAAGAGAGTAAATATTGAAGTTTTGACGCTTGATTTGGACTTGATTTTAGAATCTAGTATATATTTGATTCATGAGGTTATGGATAGTCAGAATCCAACCCTTAACTCGGGTTTTAACCATGTGGGCTAGGCTTGACTTATGTTGACTTTTTTGAATAAAGATTGAAGCTTTATAATTTGGAATTGATTCCTCTTGTTTTGTTTGACGTTGTTGAGTTTTTTTTTTTGGCGAGATTTGAGCCGGTTCGATATGATTTCTAAGGCAAAGGTGTTCTTGGAGTATTGATTTTTGATCGTTTAAGGTAAGTATATTAGCTAATATTATATGGGGGGAATATCCCTTAGGATGTGACCTTATTTGGCTAATTGAAATATGTAAAAAAAGTGGCATATATGCGAGGTCAGGAGCGTGTATGCGAGTGCTATGTATGATTTTGATCGATTTTGACTTTGATACCCTGTTTGAACATGCTACTTATTATTTTACGGTGTACCCGCCAAATCTGAGTGGTAGTTGTAAACTGTGCACATACATACTCCGTAGCATGTTATTTTCCTTAGTTAATAAGTATGTGATATATTTGTCGTTCGTATACATTTATTATTGTATATGTTTTCTGTGATATGGACTTATTCTGGAGAACATGAGGTGTCTGTGTGGATGATATGATTATGCACGTGTGTTGACCGTGTAGTGTGTGGATAAGGATCCATCCTCCTAGGGTCGTCCTCTCATGTTTCTCCTTGATGATGTACACGCTAGATTATTGAAACGGATCAGTGTTTGGACGTTGTGTATCTTCTCTATATGCAAGCTCCTTGGATGAATACATGCTTTACGGTGTATCTTTTCTATATGCTAACCTTAGAATATATACATGTTTTTTATGCATATTTTCTTTATATACTGATTTAGTTAATGTAATGATTTACTTTACATATCTTCTCTATATGTCATTTTGGTGGAACTTGATTTGCTATTTTTGCATATCTTCTCTATATGCTGTCTGTTAGCCTAATTACTATACTTAGATTCTGGTACTATTATTGTGTACTTATATATTCATGAACTGTACAAGTTCGATTAGTGATTATCATTGACCATTCTTGCCACAACCTCAAAGAGGTTAATCTTGATACTTATTGAGAACATAGGGTGGATTGAGCATTTGGTCGCAGTCCCTAGCATCACCTTCTATCTTTACATTACTGTATTGTTTCAGATAGTGTATTATATTAGCAGACTTATATGCTTATAATTAGAGCTCATGACTCAGTATTACCAGCTTCAGGGGAAATTGTAGTATTGGTTTAATATTTATCTATACTATTAGACCTTTAGACTCTTTTACTTCGATATTATTATTTTTATTCTTCCGCTATTGTTTTATATTGACTTTCCTATCAAGTGGTTTAGGCGCCATTACGATAAGTGGTTTGAGTCGTAACAGTTTCTTGTAGGAAATAAAATGATGGATAGGGTTAGCTTCTCTACATAGTTTAGAGGATATCTAGATTGTGAAAAAAAGAGAATTTATTCACTTCGTAAAAATTTTCGACGACCAGTTATACAAGCTAGGAAAAAACTCATAAGTCTCTCCTAAACTAACATATACAATTAAATACCTAAACTCGTATGTACGGTTAAATACTACAAAATTATTTTAATTTCTCTTGACAAAAATAAATTGGATAACAAAATAAACAAATTGAATCAAAAGATTATTGATTTCGTTGGATTACTATGAAGTGGAAGCAAGTCCAATATCTATTCTCATGTATTCTAAACAACAACTGCATATGGGGTTACACGGGTTACCTCTTGAAGAATGAACAAAATTCAGTGAAATTTGTCTCTAGTTTCAGTGAATCAACTTGTGATTATCATATCTTCTCCACTAAATCATGATTCTAGCATTTTTACGGTTTTTCTACTGTGTTACTCGAATAATAATAACAAATACAAAGTTTAAGCGGTGGAATTTCTCTTGGAAAACGTGCATCAAGAATGGCTTCCTCAAGGTGAAAATACTCATATATTTATAATACACATTTTTAAGGGGGAAACCCTTTTGTATAAACAATTGGGTTTTCTTTTTCACTAGAAAATATTTTTTCTTAATTTTCTAATTATTTAGGCATAATAGAGACCATTAAATTAAATTAATGAATCTTCCTATTACGAAATTAGTTTGAAATATTTAAATTAATCCTTCTAAAATGAAGTATATATTATTTCACTAAACCTTATTTAACTTTCTATGTTTATATTCAATATACTTATTAATTAAATTAAACTGCTTAAAAATTAATTTATTGATTACTTCTTTTAAACTTTTATATAGCTTTTTTTATGTGTCGAATACAAAATTAACATGTCTAGATTATGCATGTAAACTTATAAGCTTTTATAATGGTGTATTGTCTATCTCTAAACAGAAACAATAGATTCCATCAACTAATTATTACTTTGCCAATATATACTTTTATTGTCCAATTTACCTGGCCTGTTGACCCACAAAAGAACTCAGTTTTTTAATAAATTAAAATAACAAATAATATATATATATATATATATATATATATATATATATATATATATAAAATTAAAAATAATTACATCAAAATTAAGAGTATAAGTATATTTAATGGACTAGAGAATTATTTTACTAAGTCAATATAAAATAATTATTTCTACTTGGGTCATTCAATACATTCAAACTATACTAGCATAAGAAGTCGGAATTAAACCATTCTCATAATCAAGATAATTGTATCTTGTGCTAGAATTATTCCGACGGCTTGTCAAATTTCACAATTAGATTGTGAGCATAACTTTATGGCTTATATTAACTGATGATTTAACCTTACGTGTATAAATTAGTACTCTATACACTAAATCATCTATAATATAATCCAATAATACACAATCGAATATATGTTCTATTTAAAATAAAATTTCATTAGTTTGAATGAGTGATTGACTAATTATTTCACAAAAAATATTATAATAAAACATATTGTTTATAATATATCCTAACAGATTCATTTTTATTTCTTTTTCGTTTAACCTAAACAAAGTTAACCTTTATGTTTACACGATATAATGAAACATCAGTGGATTGCAGTAGTGGAAGAGGAAAATACTTAACCACAAGTGTCTTAGAAGTGGAAGATTGGCTTAATTCAAGAAATGTTTGTCCAGTAAATGTCAGTGGAGCATTTATTGAGGGTGTGGAAAGAAGGGAAATTTTGGTTTAAAACGGAAGGACAAAGAATTCAATCCTTTTTGCCTATTGTAGCATTTGTATCTGGACACGTGTATTGCGCGTATACTCCAATATTGGTGAGCATGAATATTTAAGAATTACATAAATATTAATATTTTGAGTTATAAAATAAGTTAAATTTTATCAGGATATAGATATGCAGGAATTTCAAAAGTTAGAGCAAAATACCATAGTAAGGTTTCACTATGGCAGCATTATTCTCCACTTCTTGCACATGTGCTCGCTTAAGCAAATACGTATATTATACAAGTTTATAATGCAGCCATAGTAAAACCTTACTATGAAGATAATACTTTGCAGTGGAAAAAAAAAGAAGAAGAAAATTGCAGAATGTAAATTAAAAGGTAAAAGATAAGGCATGGTACCATTTTGTGATATGTTCTGTGGTTTATACGATTACTCCTCTTCATTCTATACATAGTTTGTCAGAGAGTCATGACAAAGCATTGATTTGGAAAAGAATCTATGCTCATGTAGTGTGGAGGAATAGGAAAAAGAAAGATCAAGAGTCCAGAAACTTAATCAAGAGCACTGGAAAAGATTTGCAATGTCAATACAATATTTAATCATTATAATATTATTGTTGTGATATTTAGTTTTGCAACATTATTCATTTGAAGACGAAGAGAGTAAGGCATAACAAAAAGAACTTGAATAGTCATGAGTTTTGGTTGTTTTAAGGTAGCCCATAAATGAAAAAATAGGGGGAAAGGAAAAAATTTTAGAAAAAAAAAGTAAATTCGTTAGTCTAAGATAATTATAGATTTCTATTCCACTTAGCTTTGAATTAAATTTCTTCCTCATCCTACCATGTACTTTGTTAATCATGAATTACCATATACTTCGTAAATGAAAATTACTTATGTATTAGAAATGAGTATTGCATATATTATGCATCAAATACAAGAAGAAAAAAAAAGATGAACAAACACTCCAAATTGGTGTAACGGTTTGCCAAATAATCTTATATCAATGAGTACATTACAATTTGAATTCAGTAAGGTGTAAATTTCTTACATACTTTTTGAAAGAATAAATTAATTTAATTTTATAGGTATTTATCATTTATTGGAATGTACGTTTACTTTTTGGTACAAAACTATTATAAGAATTATAGTGTTTAAAGGAAGGGTATAATGTTCAGATTTTGATGCACATTTTAGTAATTCAATTTCAACTTTGGAACTTCCCACTATGATAACTAATCCGACAATTTTGGGGACAATTGCTCTTGCTTTTTGGGGAGGCCAAGTTTGCCATAAAACTCTATGCAAAGCCAACCTTGCATAATCTATACCTCCTTTTGCAAGTGACATGAAAATCTACACAAGTTGTGTGTAAGTAAGACCGTACTCTAATGTAAGTTAGCAAGCTAAGTGAAACAAGTTGGGTAAAATCAGTAGAGCCTTTTCTTCCTAGGGACTACTAGCACTTCCAAGTTGAATTACTTTCTTTTTTACTTTTCAAATGGTACTTCCCTCAAGTCAAACTAGCTAATACTAATAGAGATTAATTTGTACAGCTTCCAATAAATCTAATAACAATTTATAAATGCTGCTTCCATGATATATATTGTCCTTTCTTTCCATGAAAATTTAGTAGTTAAATAACAAAAAATAATAAACAAACACAAGCAATTTAACAGTCGTTTGAGAAATTACAATTTTTCTCTCGTCCAATAGGTCAGGAGTTTCGTTTGTTGATTAACAAAAGGAATAATATTTGGTTAACACAAGAATGTTCGAATAATGCATGCATGTTCTGTTAGAAACGAAAAGCATATTTGCGTTTGCATTCTCTGTACAAGCAATATTGTAGCAAGAATATGATCTTTTTTTTTTACTTTTGTTTTGGCTCTCTAAAGTACCTTTTAAAGAGGGCAATTCCACCAAAAATAAAGATTGAGACAATTTATCGGGTGGCTAAAACGAAAATAAGAATTTTCTTCCTGGACTGTAATAGAGATGCCCACATTAGATAGATGGTCCTAAAAAATGATTAAAAAACGGTCCTATGCTGACCTTTAGTGGGCATTTAGACATATGCATAGCAAAATATCGGAAAAAAGCGAAAAAAAAAAATTAAGTGAAAAAGGTATTTGAAATTAGAGTTGTATTTGGACATGAATACAATTTGGAGTTGTTTTTGAATTTTTGTAAGTGATTTAAAGTGAAAATTTTAAAAATTTCACGGACAAACACTGATTTCGAAAAAAATAAAATAAATTCTAAAGAAGTAAAAATTTTCTTATGGCCAGCTAACATGTTCCAGCTATACAAGGAAGAATGGATTCCATCTACGAATTTGCATGACTTAGAAATAAGGAGGTTTTCGTCATTGTTCACAGAAACATGTTAGAAATTAAACTATTATTGGTAGCAAAGAATCAACGTATTACATACCGATCCCTTATTTTGAGTATTTGTGCTTTAAAGTGCGTTTTAAACGTATTTCTAAATTGGTATAACTATTTATGACTTGTTAGTATAATTTATATAGAGATCCGAGGGGTGCAAGCATGTTTTTGAACAAACACAAAAATCTAGTGCATGTAGAATACTGATGAACTCTGTGATTGCAAAAGGGTCGTAATTTCCAAAAGGATGACTAGGCAAGGCCAGTTTTGCTGAAAGAAGCTCGATAATTGTGATAGCGACATAGGAGGCGCTTGCCAAGTCCACTATCGTGAGCTAAGCACTGGTGTTGTGATTGGTCTGGTCCAACTTCAGGTGAGCCAAGCTCTCGCAATCGCGAGATCACCTAAAATATAAAATGCTTACTTCTTCGAATTTTACATAAGTCTTCGCAACTTCTAAAAGGCAAGGGCTACGTGATTGGATCTTTTGAGCAAAGATAAGTGTTCGCAATTTCTAAAAGGCTAGGGCTACGTGATTGAATCTTTTGAGCAAAGATTCAGTCATTTGGACTAAGGTAATGATTTTCATTATTTATTTGACTTAAATCATTATTAAATAATGATTTTTACATTAAAAAAAATGAGATTAAAAATGCAACCATAGACAAGAGCCCTAAACTCCAAAGTTAGAAAATCATGGATTGATAGACTTTTAGGACTCAATTAAAAAACTAATTATATATTTGAATTCACTGAATTATAGGTAATCTGAAAATATATTGTGTCCGAGGATTTGACTCCATTGCCCAAAGATTAACTCTTTGGTTGAATTTTAGTTTGACCAATGTTTATTCGTAGTGATGATTCGAATAAAATATTTAAACTCGTTCAATATTCTTTAGCATTGCCCTTTTATTTATTGGCTGCCTCTCACGTTGCTGATATTATTTTTTTGGTTTCTTTTGTTGTTATGCATCTTTTATCTCTGAGCCGAGGATCTCCTGGAAATAGCCTCTCTATCCTCCCAGGTAGGGGTGTCTGTGTACACTCGACCCTCCCCAGACCTCACTATTAGGATTCTACTGGATTGTTGTTATTGTTTTTGTAAGTTGTCTTTAGCATGGATTGGAGAAGTTTGATGGAAATTGAGCATAGAAACGAGGAATAGAAGTTGCAATTCTATATTAACATTTAGGTAAGGGGAGACTAGACATTTAAAAGTGTTTTCCCTAAATATAAGCGTGCTAAGAAGATGTTATCATATGTTTTTTGGCGTGACATACATATGAGAGAACAAGCATGCTGTCATGGGCGGCTTTCCAGTCATGCCCCATTGGACGCGCCTCATGACTTCCTGGCAAGCCTCCCAACGCCTAGCGCCATAGACGGCCTCGTGTTCTTGGCCGCGCCAAATGACCAGTGCGCCTGTGCCTATGTCGCCCTACCGATATCCCTCGCCGGTGCCAAGCCGCAGGCAGATGCGAACAGCATCACGTGCGCAGACTCTGATGCGAAAGATAAGATTGCTTCCAACAGACCTTCTTTTGCTTTGTAGGAATCTAAGTCATTTCTACAGTAAATATAGAGTAGTTTTACTTCATGTATTTCCATTTTGTCTCCCTAGCTTAGTATGTCAAGTCTTCTAATTTTGGTTTATTTTTCTAAGTACTACTAGGGGGATCAAGCAATCAACCTTTCTAGTAGGCAAACACTTCTCTGTACTGGTGTCTCTCCTACCTCGACACCGTGTTGCATTTATGTAATAGCTTTCATTAATGCAATCAGGCTTTCTTCATTCTCAATTCTCTTTTCTGTTCTCTCAATGGCTCTTGACATTGGTTTTCCCATATGGCACTGACACTTTCGTCTAGCGTACGGAGGGGAACCCAATGGCGAATAGTAACTACACGAACGTCAGTTGCTTAGCCTTACGTTACTCTTCCAAGGAATCTCAGGAAGGCGCTGCGTAACAGTTGGTATCAGAGCCTAGGCTCTACATTAGATGAGGCAACATATTGCCATTACCACCATTTTTGACCATTGTGAATATGAGCACCACGTTGCAGCCCTTGAAGAGACGGTTGACATATTACGATCCATTGTGAATACGGTTCTGGATCTAAGAACTAGCCTAATACAAAGGTTGGGCGTCCTGGACCGCAGGATGCGACAGGCCAAAGGTGATATTACGAATATCAGTTGCGACTCTGAAGGAGATAGGCATATGCCAGCCACAAAAACAGCCGAAATCTTTGGTAAATTCGAGGGCCTCCAACGTCAGCGTATTGAGGATTTAGCCTATAAGGCACAAGAGGTAGACAGGGTGACTGCCATGCAGCATACCATAGACAACTTGACAGGCTATCTCAATGTTGTTAATGCTGCACTATAGGACCTCCTTCAAGGAGGCAGAAAGCAGATCAGGGGTGCTGTGAACCTCTCCCCTGTGCCACAAAAGCTGAAGATTCCTGAGCCAAAACCATACAATGGGGCTCAGTGGTGTGGGGGAGTTAGAAGAAGCAAAAACTGTAGCAACTGTTGCCATGTATCTTCAAGGTGATGCTAATATCTGGTAGTGGGTGAAACAGGAAGCCATCCGGGCTAGTGAAGATACTCTCGAGACATGGGCAGAACTGAAGGCAGCCATACGCCTACAGCTCTTCCCCGGATATTTTTAGTACAATGAATGGAGAATGCTACGGGAGCTCCACTAAACCAAGCCAGTGCGGGATTTCTCTGCGCTCATGCTAAACATACGGGATACGGGGGACAAAGTCTAACTCTTCACATTCCCAGAAGGTTTGCAGCCTTATGCCCATATGGAGCTGCAAAGACAAAGGGTATACATTTTACCTAAGTCGAGCCAAGCAACAGAATGCCTTGAGAACTATCAAGTGGAAGCTCGGAAGGATATGCCTCAGCCGCCTGTCCGAGGGGGATATAGAGAGGGCCAGCCTGGCAATGCTGGCCCTAGAAGAAGTGGAGGAGATCAGAATGCAACCAAATCTAAGGCTCCTTCCTCAGATAGCATTAGTGCTGCATCTAACAACAACGATCGAGGGAGGAAGCCCCCTTCAGGATGCCTTCATTGCGGCGGGCCACATTGGAACAATGAATTCCCACATGCACAGATGAACGCCATCAATGTTTTGATGATGGGACGGATGACGACACAAATGATGCTTACCATACAGAACCAATAGATGCCTTCAACGCACTTGTTAGTTTATGAGGCCTTAGCGGGAACCAGTGCTCGTATTCGTAATAAGAAAGACCCCTACCCGACTACAAAGAACAGGAAAAAGAAGGCAAATGAGGGGCCTCCTCTTAACCAAGAGAAGACCTAGATGTTCGTCAAGATGAGAGTTAATGGCAAGCCCATTTGGGCGATGATAGACACGGGCGTTACTCACAACTACTTAGCCCCAACTCAAGTAGAGCGCCTTGTTCTAGTTGTGGGGAAGGGTAGAGGTCGTTTCAAGGCTATCAACTCACAGCATCGGCCAGTGGGTGGAATAGCCAAAGGAGTGCCAGTGAATCTTGGTCCTTGTGAAGGAAAATTCAACTTGCGCGTGGTGATCATAGATAACTTCAAGTTGCTAGTTGGTTGGAATTCATGCGGCAAACCACCCAATTCCTGTTCCTTATGCCGATATGCTACTCATGATGGGAGCAAACGGGGCCAAGCCCTGCAATATCCCATGCACAACCATAAAGATGGCCACTGAGAAAATCTCAGCCCTGCAGATGAAGAAGGAAGTCAAAAACATGAACTTAAGTTCCTGGCTACCCTCTGTTTTGAAGATATAGAATGCTCTTCCAGTACCATTCGTGCACCCGTGAAAGCTGCTAAAGGAGTTTGAAGACGTCATGCCACAAGATATGCCAATGCGACCCCCCCTAGGTGCACTATGGACCATGAGATTGAGTTGGTGTCGGTGCGAAGCCTTCTACCTGGGCACCTTACAGAATGTCACAACCGAACTCATCGAGCTTCGGAGACAATTGACAAAAATGCTAGACACGAGGATCATTGTGCCATCCAATTTCTTTTATGGGTCCCCTAAGCTATTCCAAAAGAAATAAGATAGCACCCTACGAGTCTGTGTGGATTATCAGGCCCTAAACAAAATCACTGTGAAGAACAAGTACCCTATGCCGCTAATGGCAGACTTATTCGATAGGTTGGGTGGTGCTATAATGTTCACCAAAATAGACCAGAAGACAAGTTACTGGCAAGTCCGCATTGCTGAGGGAGATGAACACAATATGACCCGTGTGACAAGATATGGGTCGTACGACTTCCCGGTTATGCCATTCGGCTTGACTAATGCTCCAACAATATTTTTCACCTTGATGAACCTATTCTTCCGAGAGCACATTGACGAGTTCGTAGTGGTTTACTTGGATGACATTTTGATATATAGCAAAACATTGGAGGAACATTTGGAGCACTTGGAGAAGGTCCTAGCCAGACTTGCAGGAGCACGTATTATATGTGAAGCTATCCAAGTGCGCATTTGCTCAAAAGCAGATGGACTTCCCCGGACATGTCGTCAAGGAAGGGCGGATAAAGATGGACCAATAGAAGATTAAAGCTGTCACAGATTGAGGGCGTTCCTTGGCCTATGAAGCTTTTATCGTCGATTCTTTATGAATTACTCTCTCATTGCATTGCCATTGACAAAGCTCCTAAAAAAAGTCATGCCTTGGGATTGTGGTCCCAAGCGAGCGGAGGCCTTCAATGCATTTAAAGCGGCTATGTCTAGTAGCCCTGTCTTGGCCCTTCCTGATTTGGCCAAGCCATTAGAAGTGAAAACGGATGCATCTGACTATGCTCTGGGCAGTCTTGCTATAGAGGGACATCAAGTAGCGCACGAGAGCTGGAAGTTGAAGGATGCAGAACGGCACTATGCCGCCCACGAAAAGGAATTGTTGGTTGCCGTCCATTGATTACGCCTTTGGAGTCACTATCTGCTGGGAACCCCATTCGTGGTGAAGACAAACAACACAACTGTTAGCCATTTCATGACCCAGCCAAAGCTGAATGGCCGACAGGCCAGGTGGCAACTCCTACGGAATTTCACTTCAACCTAGAGTACTGAAGCGGGAAGAACAACCAAGTTGCTGATGTGCTCAACCGAAGGGCTGACTTAGCATCGGTGTGCCTACTCGCCACCCTAAGGGGGAGCGAAGTGGCCACCACTATAAGAGACCAGATACAAGATCTACTCCCAAAGGATCCTGCTGCACAGTATTTGGTTGATTTGGTGGGACAGGGCAAGTCTTGCCAGTTCTACATGGAAGATGGGTTCCTGAAAGTGAAAGGGAACCGACTTTATGTTCCTAAAGGAGGAGATCTGCGAAGGCCTCTTCTGATGGAATGCCTTGATACTTTGTGAGCCGTCCATCCAGGTGAAGAACGTACCATGGCGTTGTTGCGCGGTGCTTATTATTGGCCTCAAATGGTTGATGATGTTGCTCAGTATGTAAAGACTTGCCTAGTATACCAGAAATACAAGTCAGACTGCTTGATACAAGCAGACTTTTGGAGCCATTGCATGTTCCAAAGAGACTGACAGAAACCGCTACTTCTACACACTGTGAATGCCCCAAACATGTCGAAATCTCCTTGAGCTGCTAGCTTCTCGAAGGAATGGAAGCGTTTGGAGATAGTGTGGAGCTATTGTGTCAGAGCCCAGAAGCGGATGAAAAAAGCATGCTGATCAAAATTGTCGCTTTATTGAATATCAAGTAGGAGACAAAGTGATGGTGAAAATCCGAAAGTGGAATTTGTTTCAAGGGTCCATGACCCTCGCCTATTGAAAAATTCCATCGGACCCTTGTCCATTGAGAAGCGCATTGAGAAAGTGGCATACCAGGTGGATACCCCAGCCTGGTGGAAGATTCATCTATGTCACGCCCCGACCTCGGGGAGCATTATCGGTGCTCAACTGAGATATCCCGGCCAAGCAAGTCTAAACCTACTACCCAACTCACCCATGACTAAATAGAAGAATACATTCCATTAATTTGATAGGAAAAGGTCATGTGAATAACACTAATTCCTTTCCATTAGTACATTATACAATCATAGTTAAAGTGGAACAGATGATACGATTACAACATTTTTGGTTTAACCTTCCTAAAAATAGATACAACCCACACTATGTCTTTGGAGCCTCTAACAGGAACAAAAGAGTGCTATGAAAGTGCAGGCAACAAGGCCCCGACTGTACCTCAAAATGCTATGTACAAAGGATAGAAGATATAGGACCTCGAAATGATGTGGGGCTCACCAAATCAGTTGAGGAGAGGGTGTGCTGCTATCACTAGTCAATACCACCTGCTATGGAACCACCTGCATCCATTAAAGTTGCAGCGCCCCCGGCAAAAAGGGACATTAGTACATATGTAATAGTAGTAGTATGTAAAACTAAACACCCTCTCAATAAAACGAGCAACAGTAAACAGAGAATAAAACATGAAATCAATAAAAGACTCAAATAGTATCAAGGTGTCAAGTTAGGAAAAAGGTAAATTTCAAATAGGTTTTGATAATTTAAATTGGGAGATCTTTAGCACCGATACACCACCGTGTTTTGGCACAGAGTCTGATCTCAGTCCGACTGGCTAAGTCGTCTAACCCCAAGACATATACTCACAATACCACCATGTGCGCGGCATGGCATCCGATCTCAGCCCGATCGGCTAAGCCGTATCACCTCAATGTCGTGTGGGTCGACATCACATCACATCTCGCTAGCAATACTCTCATCCCATTTAAGGGGAAACATCTCCACACAACAATCTCATCCCATATTAGGGAAACAATCTCATCACATGAACACAGGGATTTACCCCTCAATCACTCTTACACCGGCACGTGTAGTTTCGGTGTTAGGTTATTTCGACCTACCCTTCCTCGGTGGCTAATCAATACTCCCAAAGCATTTTTTATTACAAGTATTAACCACTCATTTCATATTCTTTTACATGTCAGTCATTTTATTGACATCACTGGCCATAAAGCAATATCATTCTTGGCACATTGGTCGTACTTCATAATTCAAGCTCACTATTCCATTTTCAATCATTATCATGGATAATCAACAACAAGGCCTTTCAAATTAAGACTTTAAAAACATAATTGAGAAAATTAGGGTTTTAGGCACATATGATCTCATATACAATTTGATGTTATCACTTTTATTTGGGCTTGACTTGAAGTCACAACATTACATACTCATACTTCAAATACCCAGAAGAATAGCACAATATAATAAGAACATTCAAGAACACTTTTGAACATATTCATATATATACATCATCCGACGTCAAACTTATTCAGAAAAGTTAATTCATAATGGAAAACTCGGGACTTACAAGATCATCGTGGGAATTCAATTCTAAGAGCGGAGTTTAGCCAACATACCTTGCCTCGAGCTTTTTAATTTACTATAATGTTCCAGAGATCCCAGCTACTTCAATCTATTTAGGAATACAACAAAATTTTACACAAACTAGGAAGGAATTCATAGTTCCAGCTCACTTGAGCATTTTACCAAACACTAGGCGTACATTAAGGTTTTAAGGTCCTCCTATGGTGGAATCTTTCACCCCACTACCCAAACTTTACCCAAAAGAGCTCAACAATCTCCCCACTACCCTAGATGGTACATGCATGTAAAATAGACAACTCCCATACCTAAGAATTGCTTTACTAACTGCCCATTTTTAGTTAAACTCTGAAATTAAGGGTTAGGGTGTAGAATCTTACCTTTTGGTTAAGACCTTGTGAGTTACCCTGGAGAAATCTTCAACGTTTGAACAAAGATTAATGAATAAATGACTTAGAACTCCTCTTCTCACTCTAGAAAACCTTCATCTCTCTCCAAAATGTGAGTTTGAACCTTCTAAAAGGACCCGTAACATTGTTTTATAAGAATGGGGTCGGGTTTACACCAGAAAAATGAAGCTCCGAAACACAATTTGCGGTCTCATATGTGACCGCATAATCCTTCTGCGGTCCGCAAAATGGGCCGCAAAATGGTCCTCCGGAATTGGGCAATTCTACCCCACTCTGCGGCCATTCTGCAGTCCACAAACTTGTTCTACGGTCGCATAATGTGCCGCAAAACCTCCCTCTCTACAAATTTCATGCTGGTTCAGCGGTCGATGTGCAGCCTACAAAAACGATTTTTGCGATCGCATAGTGACCACACAATATCATCCAAACTTGCCTAGTTTTCTGCTTCACTCTGCAGCCATTCTGCGGCCCAGTGTGATTCTATGGCCTGCAGAGTGATTCTGCAGCCATTCAACATATAAGCCTATTTTAGCACCACGAAACCCCGGGTTTTTAAGCAAAATTTACAGGGCCTTACAATCTAGTCTTCCATGTCAGCCTTCTAAAACCTTTTCGAGAAGACATGGAAGGATCCTTTGCGGTGCCAACTCATAATAACCAGTATCCAAGGCCCTAATTTAAGCGGGAAAAGGTGGGTAGAAACTATTCACGATGATCAAGTGACTCATGCTTCAAGGAAAGATCACCAAGAGTTCCCGGTGAAATGGCAGGGGTATGATGCAGAGAAGAATACTTGGGAGAGGGGAACAAACCTGAAAGCCTATAAGAGACTGATAAACGATTGTCTTTCAAGTAAGGCACCAAGGATGTCGCCAACTCGGGTGGGGGAGGATGTCATAGGTGGCTTTCCAGTCATGCCCCATGACTCCTTGGACGCGCCCCATGGAGTCCTGGCAAGCCTCCCAATGCCTAGAGCTATCAATGGTCCCGTGGTCTTGGCCGCGCCAAGTGACAAGCGCGCATGTGCCTATGTCACTGCACCGATAGCTGTCGCCAGTGCCAAGCCGCAGGCAGATGCCAATAGCGCCGGACACGCAGACTCTTATGCAAGACAAGTTTGCTGCCAATAGACCTACTTTTGCCTTGTAGGAATCTAAGTCGTTTCTATTGTAAATATAGAGTAGTTTTACTTTATGTATTTCCATTATGTCTCTCTAGCTTAGTTGTGATAAGACCTGTAACTTTGGCTCACCTAAAGTTAGCATAAGTTACAGAGACATAATGCAAAAGACAAGTGTGGCGCAGATAAATATTTAAATTAGACAGTTTAATTTGTTATAGCTATAAATTAATTCTTGGACTCACCTAGTTGCATACGATCGGCTTCATGAGTCGCTTATCCAGCAGATCCTGATGGTATGCATGGTTGTACAAATGTGTCACAATAAAAAATCCCATCAATGGTCGTGATGGCACCTAAATTCCATTGCTAGGTAAGCTAACACACAAATATAGATCAAACTAAATACAACAAGGTATAGTATAAATGAGATAGCACAAGTAAGTGGAATAAGTCTTTCAACAATAGTAAATACAGAAATACTGTAGCAACAAATTCCCCAAAATCCGGTAGTACGGAGTCATGAGCTCTAAAATACTATACAATGGAATCTCTCAATAATACAAACACTTTCTGAAAGGTAAATAAAATTATGAAAATAGGAAGAAGAGGATTCCACTGGTCTGCGAGTGCTCATGTTGCACTACCTCGAGTCTCCTCTATCACCTGCTAGGCACCCTCCTGAGGTCCACTACTGCTAACACCCAAATTTGCACAAATATACAGAAGTGTAGTATAAGTACGTGATAATGGGTACTCAATAAGTGTCAAGACTAACCTCGATGAAGTAGTGACAAGGTTAAAGTCATGTGATACCTACTAATCAAATAAAGCTGTACAATTCATGGATATACATAACAAGATTATGAAGTGAGATACAATATCGCCAAAGATCATAGCAAGAGATATCAAATCAACATGGATAGTTCTATCTCGTCTAACAAGTCCAAAGTATAAAATAGAGGCATCAAGTAGCAGGTTAGAATACAATAAAGAAAACATATAGCATGCATGATATAGTATAATGGATTCACTTGCATGGTCAAAGCTTCCACCTTTATGATCTAAACACACCATACGGGATTCTATATCAGAATCAACCAGAAATATACCAATTTCTCGCAACATGCGTGCACTTCATCAACAGAGAAACATGAGAGGACGATCCTAGGGGGATTGATCCATATCCACACGTTGCCCGGTAAAGACCTCGTGCCATAACAATAAAAATATCACCATCATTGCACGACAAAAACCTCGTGTCATATTAATAACAATGTCACATGAGTCGCACGGCAGAATCCTTGTGCCTTATCCAATCAATCTTCACGTCATGTCAAAATGTGCCATAGTCATAGTAAATCTGAAATATCGTTTAATATCTGAGGGTACATATGCTTACAAATACTCAATAAGGTACATAGGGACATAATAAATAAAGGTGCAGATGTGTGCTCAAGATATAAGCATGACTACAGTTAGATCAAGTATATCAACATATTTGCAAATAGTCCATCTTAACCAATTAAGAGGTAGTAATCCTAAATACAAATCATGGATGGCACACAAGGCATAGAAACAACCTAATGTCTAACCCGGCCATGAATAATATACAGTACCCGTATATACACTCCTCACTTCACATATACGTCGCTTTCTATATATTTCAATTGAGTATATAAGGTCATATCCTAGTGAATTTTCCTCCACACCAAGGTTACCCAAGATACATATCTTAGCAAGCCAAATCAACTATCCAAAATAGCCTTTCCTTCAGAAATCAACTCAAACCGGCTCAAATCTAGACAAGTAATACTTAATAATGACAAATAACATAATATGAATCAATTTCAAACAGTAAAGCTTTAATATTTAATTATTTTTTCAAAAAGTCAACAAAAGTCAACTCTAACCCACAAGGTCAAAACCTGATTCTACGGGTAGCTCCCGACTATCCACACCCCACGAGACCAAATATATAAGTAGATTCCAAATTGGATTTCAATTTTATTTCCTAAATTCATACAAAAACCCTAATTTGCACTTTAAATCCTTGATTTAGTGGTTAAAAATCCATGTAGATCCTTGAAATATAATCACAAATGAGTCGAAATCATTTACACTCTTGCTTCATATGAAAAACCCCTTGAAAAATCGCCTCTCTCTAAGTCTAGGGTTTAAAATATGAGAGAATAGGATAAAATCCCAAAACCATGCTTAAATAGTCTGCCCAGGGGTACCCTTCGTGAACGTGGTCCAAGCCTCGCATTCACAGAAAATAAATTTGGCACACCAAGAATTCCTCGTTCATGATCGCTGAAGCACCCTCACGACCGGGAAGCTTCGCCAGCCTCTCCTACACGACCACGACCACAAGTCCCGCAAATACAAAGACTTTTGTCCAGCCTTTATTGCGAATGCAATGCGAAACGCGAAGGCCAATATCCCAGCTTCGGCTCCTTCTTCGCGAATGCGACCGCCCCTATTCGAACGTGAAGAAAAAATTCCTAATTCCTTCATCATGAATGCGTGATACCCCTCGCGAACGCGATGAGCACCAGATACTAGAAACTCAGCAATATCCAAACATGCTCCGAGTGGTCCAGAACTCACCCGATCCACCCGATATACCGTCCAATCATACCAATAAATTCATAAACACTACCGGACCTATTTAAATCCTCCAAACACATATTAGAACATCATATCCAAAAATCAAAGATCAAACAACATGACGAACTTCTCTTAAGTTCAAGAACTTTTAAACTTCTATCCAAGCATCCAATTAGTACTTAGGCACTTCAGATCTCAAACACACTTACAATTTCCATACTACAAAATTAATCTAACCCAAATAACAATAAGGGTCTGATAACCTCAAAGTCAACTATTAGTCAAACTTATGAACTCTCCAATTATTCAAGTTGCATACTTTCGGCAAATAGAGTCAAAATCTTCTAGGAACATCAGAAACAAAATCCGAGCATACACCTAAGTCAAAAATCGTCATACAAACCTATTGGAATCATCAAATCACAAATCCAATTTTGTTTACTTAAAAGTCAAACCTTGATCAGCTTTCCAATTCCATGCCTCAATATAGGAACTAAGTATTCCAAATCACTCCGAAACCTTCCTGGAACCGAACCAACCATCCCCGCAATTTATAGAACATCAAATACACATACGTGAAATATGAAATAGGGAAATGAGGCTCTAATACTCGAAATGATTGGTTGGGTCGTTATACTCTCCACCTTTTAAAAAAATATTCGTCCTAGAACGAGTTTAGATACATACTTGAGCATCTAATAGGTGTTGATTTCTACTCTGCATATCTGACCAGGCCTCTCAAGTAGCCTCTTCGCTTAATTGGCTCCTCAAAGGCACCTTCACCGACACGATCTCCTTTGGCCTCAACTTCAATACCTGCCTATCCAATATGGTCACTGACTCTTCTTTTTTTGCTAAATTATCATCTAATTGCATTGTAAATGACTGAGTGTGGGCCATAGAGCCGATTTGGTATTGATTTTGAGGTGACACATACGCCAGGCCCATATTGGGCCTAGTGTTTTTATTTTGGGGCGATGCGTGCACCAGCCTCACCATTGGGCTAAATCAATATGATTAGTGCTTCGGCAGTATCCGCCCCTCCGGAGTCTGACATGCCAGCAGTGGGCACATGCAAAGTGTTTTATATACATGCTTTGATGATGGGCGGTTATATCAGGCACCCGTACAATGCTAAGTGTGTATATTAATGGATCCACTGTGATATTGTGGATTGACGTGGATACTTGGCATGTAGGCATGGAGATGTACTTTCCTCATGCTAACTGATAATTGAAATTCTTTATCAGTGTTGGGCTTTAACTGTTATACTTGAAAGCATGCCTGAAATTCCTAAAATATGAACTAATTGAACATAAAATCATTGAACCACCTATTTTTACTGTTCCCCTTTGTATTATAAACTGTTATTGGTTGTTAATAATCGCATCTGGCTATTGTTTCTAACCTCATCATTATTTTCAGCCCAAGGTTAGTGTTGTTACTTATTTAGTACATGGGGTGCGTTGTACTCATATACACTCTGCACTTCGTGTGCAGATCCAGGTGCATCTGATCAAGGCGATTTCCAAAGTTCAACTGCTATTAGTTGTTGGGAGTCTATGAGGTAGCTGCTATGTCATCCGCTATCCTTAAAGATCTCTTTTTGTTATTTCAATCTTTACTGTTCTATTGCTCAAACAGTTGTATTAGAGGATTTTGCATGTACCTTGTTACTCAGTAGTGCTTGTGTACCCGTTGACATCAGATTTTAGGGTTGGTTGTAAAGTATTATGGTTATGTTCTTAGATATTTCATGATATTGTTCTGTGTTGAGTTGTTAAACCTTATTATTCGATTTCATAGTTTTTATGTGATTGTTGGCTTACCTAGAAGGTTGGGCTAGGTGCCATCACGATTAGTGGATATTTGGGTTGTGACAAGCTGGTATAAGAGATATTAGGTTAGTTAGGTCTCACGAGTCATGAGCAAGTTTAGTAAAGTCTTGCGGATCGGTACGGAGATAGTTGTACTTAACATCGAGAGGCTACCGAACTATTAGGAAACTTCATTTTCTTGTATTCTTGTCATGCAGATTTGTTATTTTCGAAGTTTGAATTTTGAATCTTCTATTCTCTCAAAGATGGAGAGGACACATTCGACCAGATTAGCCAGGCGTCCACCAGCGCCACCAATTAGGTCCGCCAGAGGCCGGGGTCGTAGTAGAGGTCGAGGTATGGCTCATGCAACGGCTAGAGCAGCACCAATGGAGCCATCAGTTGTTCCAACTAAGGGGCAGGTACCAGATGTTGTTGAGCCCGTGCGACCACCTCAAGCACCAGCAGTGCCCATCGTTATTCTTAGCCTTCAGGAGGCCTTAGCCTAGATCTTGACTGTGTGCACGAGCCTGACTTAGGCAGTCTTAGTTCCAGCTGTACCAGCTACCTCACAGGCTGGGGAGGTGCCAAGACTCCTGTCGCCTGTACTCGTGAGCATCTAGCTCTAGGCCATTAGACACGGGGGGTACTATAGTTCAACCGATTGTTGCTGCTCATGTTGAGGTTGGTCCACCTATGGGTAATGAGGAGAAGAAGTGGTTGGAGAAGTTCCAGAGGCTTAAGCCTCCAGCGTTCAGCAGGGAGGAGTATAGGATGCCCAGGATTTTCTAGACCCGTGTCAGCAGATTCTTTACACATCGGGTATTTTAGAAACCAATGGAGTTGCATTTAACACTTTTCAGCTGTGTGGGGTGGCCTGCAGATGGTGGTAGAACTATGAGTTGAGCAGGCCAGTTGGCGTAGTACCCCTCACATAGCATGAGGTCTCTATTCTCTTTTTAGATAAGTTTGTTCGACAGACTTGCAGAGAGAAGCTGCATAGAGATTTTTAGCAGTTACACTAGGAGGATATGACTATTCTATTGCGCAGACAGTTGTATTAGAAGATTTTTCTTGTACCTTGTAACTCACTAGTGCTCTTGTACCCCTTGACACCAGATTTTGGGGTTGGTTGTAGTACTATAATGGTTATGTTCTCAGATATTTCATGATATTGTTCCGCTATTGAGTTATTAAACCTTGTTATTTGATTTTATAGTTTTTATGTGACTGTTGGCTTACCTAGCGAGTTGGTTAGGTGGCACCACGACTAATGGATTTTTGGGTCGTGACAGTTCTCTTAGTGACTCCATTTCCAGCGCCATCTATCAACGTGTTTATCATTTCAGGTATCGTCCTTTTCCCCCAATTTCCCTGGGTTGTCGGCTATCACTAAAGCGTTTCCGGTCGGGTCGTCAGTTGCAGACATCTTTCCCTTGGATCTCAGATTGTAAGGTGGCTCAGTGAGTTTTACGTATCAACACAAACCAACGTCTATTTTCGGGGATAAAAATAAAGCAAAAAAGCTAGAAAATAAGGAAAAGTAATAAAAAGATTCTGAGACTGTGCACATATGAGCACATAAAGTAATTAATTCAGATATTCAGATAAGTACATTTCCTAAAATACATAGGGACCTCACTTTGCTGGAGATAGGCCTGTATTGCTATCGCTTTTTAAAAACCAACCAATTTTGACATATTCAGGAGCAAACTTTAAATTTTCATTGACAGGTTTCGCAAATTCTCGGGTTTCGTCACTTGGAACCGAGTGGAGATAGTTGTTAATGACTAAAACATGATTTCCAAAGGTTTATAGAAGGTGGCATGGGCTAATAGATTCTCCCTTAGGGAATGAAAAGTACAATAAAGGAAACCAGCAACTTAGTAATCATCCCTGGATCTCCTCTTAAACTTACCTCTTACGGATCTTCCTTAGGTTCCTCTCCAAATTCCTCCTCATCTTCATCTTTGCTGTATTTCGGTTCCTCTTTTGATTCTTTATCAGGCTCGATCTGTATGTATTAAATCACTTGATCTGTAGTGAGTTAGGATCTCATGATATATCTACGAGTCACCGCTGAATCCTGAAATCCGGTCAATCCTTATCTGCTAGGCCAGGCTAGTTCCTCTTCTTCTTTGATCCCCAAAAATACTCAGGCGTGCACTAGGGTTTTTGCCCCATTCCTATTGTGGTCAAATTGTTCCACTCATCATGGAGTCTTGTTACCTTTGAGATCGGAACCTGCTTGTTGTAATCATCCTCATACAAGGATGTCCTTAACTAGAGGGGCACATCCTGAATCAAACCAAATTGCCTTAGAACCCTTAATGGTGCATACGGTTGAATCCCTTCCAAACCTATTGACTCAATGAAGTATTTTCCCGGGCTTCTCAGTATCGCTCTATCACTCAACCAATAAAGTTTCCAATTGATGAACTCTACGCTCAAATGAGTCAAAAATTCCTCCCATTCCTCCTAAGCGAGTGGCATAGCCCAGTCTCTCATCCTTTCATTATGATTGTGGATCATGTTACTAACGCTGACAAAATAGTCAATAGTTACCTCTCTGTGGAAGAAATATTTTGTGGCCCATATCTATAGTAGCAAGTTACCGCCTTTGAAGAAATCATATCCTCTTGAACATGATGACAAAGCTCAGAATGTCTCTGCCAGTATCATGAGAACAAGGATGACTTGTAGATTGCCTTGGAAGGTAACCAAAACCAGAGCCATTAGGATGATACTGATATGTCCCTTCCTTTGCGGGAAAACCAAGAAAAGTTTAAGGGATGGAGGCTTTCCCATGCTGCTTGATCATATTGGAATTCCTCCTGATGCCACTCATAACTCTCTCGGTGCCCAAATATGTCAAATAGCTAATCTAGGCTCACCCACCCATCTTTCACGTTTCTCAAATTTCTGAAGTTGGTAACCTCTTCCAGTGTGGACATCAACTCACAATTAACAAACTTAAAGATTGCTTTGGTTGGATCCTAAAAATCTACATGTAGCCTAGTGTGTACACTGTTAGCTCAGATATTCAACAATGCCATTAATTCTCCTAAATATGTCTTGATCTCATCCCCATGATCCCGTCGAATGTTCCTCCACCACTGCTTCAATTTGTGCGGTGCACTTATGAACATGCTAATTTCAGGAATGTTGCAGTTGATCTCCATCTAAAAGAGGTGAAAGGTTTGGTAAGTTTTTACTCCAGATCTTTTAGTGCTTCCTTTGGATTGATTCGACATTCCACAGAAAGCATATTGTTGGGTGCATGACTCGTCGACAGTAGGGTGGTTTTCCTAATTGTGAGTCGATACCTAGGACATACTCACCTATGGTTTATGCAGTATGACCTATGTTTGATAGAGTAGAGTGTTTCCTATTAATAGAGTTTGTTTGAATAATTGCGAGACGTTATGTCAGTTAGCGTGACAAAGCTGTTCTCCGAAACTAGAGAATTTTAAAAAAAGGTTCGGAGGGGTATAAAAAATAACCCTTGCATGTAATTTGTGTGTGATTGTGTACGGCCAAGACTCGAAGGGAAAAATGTGATGACAGTGTATAGAGTAGTAACGGATAATTGTGATAGTTGTAATAATATTAAAAGAAGGAAAATAATCACATGTTTGACAGATCATGTAAGCAGGTGAAATGTAAACAGGTAAGAAAACTAAACACATATTTTGCAAAAAGTAAGCACAATTAAAGTATAATATAAACAAACATCCCCCAAATTTAGGTGTAGCCTAAGTCTTCTAAGGTCAGAACCTAAGTGTAAATCCCCAATAGAGTCGCCATGTTGTTGCACCCTATTTTGTATAGGTCAAAACAAGACCTAACTAGTGGTTCTTCTGATGTTGATAAAGAGAGTTGCCTCCTAAAATTTAAGGTATATTAGGGTACCTATATGTTTGTAAGATTGTTATCCTAATGGTATGCTAACCTTTGCGATTCGGGTAAGGGTTCTAGTTATTCTAAGGGGAAGGTGTTAAGCACCCCCCTCTAAAATCCACATGGGGTAGCTCCTTAGGCTTAGGCTAGGTTAGGGAAAAGGAAAGTCTATATCGTGTTTGAAATTGCTAATTGATTTTTTTAGAAAAAAAATGTTCTAGGTTTGTTTGAAAGCTTATTTTGAGAAAAGGTAGGGTACTTCCTTTTAGAAGGGTGATATCTATTTGTGAGTCTTTATAAATTGAATAATGAGAGACTATTTTAAAATATGGTTTTGGTTGAAATGGATATACGTTGTTTGTTTTATGAAAATTGTTCTAGCGGAGCTCTTTGTACTTCAAACTCATTTGTTGTCTCTTGTAAGTCTAGCCGTATATGAAATTATTTTCTATTGTACGTGATCCCTTTGAAGATTTTCCGAGGGAAATTGCTTTCAATTTTTTTGAATATGCCGAAATGAATTCACTGAAATTTGTTTAATAGTAAATATAAATAAAGTTGTTTGTTCATTGAGTGGCTAGTCCAAAATTATTAATGTTCAAAATGTTAAAATAATTGAAGAGGTGAACCATATATCCTAATTCCGCTTTTACCTATAGGTCTTGATTTGCCTATATTTCCTACAGAATTTCAAATAACAATCCACAACAATTTTAGTTTCAAAGAGATCATATATATACATGGGAAATAGATAATAACTAAGGATTATATGAAATAAATGAGAAAGAAAGTTGGACTCTTGGATATTGGGTATATTATCAGGCCCAGCAGCATTCACACAAGCGGCGGACTCAGCAGATAGGAAGACAAGGATTGTGGCCTAAATCTGAAAATTGGGCTTGAGTTCCAAAGGAACTCATCTGGCTCGTATTGTACATGCATAAACGAACAAGGGAAATAATTAGTGAAAAATCAACAAGAGATAAAATTAGAGCGTGTAATAATAACATAAAGGAAGATACATTTGGATTTAATTTTACTTTTATTAATCCTATGAAGATTAATATGAATTAATGACCAAAGGCTTAGAATTAGATCTTATTCATGGATAAAATTCCCTTCTGGCCCCTGACACTTTAGAGTTCACAACGGTCTCAAGCATCAGTGCTTGTGCCAGGGAGGGGTACTTTAGCCATAATCCAGGTCATACCTAAATACACTTAGCCACCTATTCTTACTCTTCCCTAAAGATTTAAATGCAAGTAAAGTTTGGGAATTTCATGCATTGTCATAAATAAACACAAGATTCATAACTTTCCAAAACGTAGAAGCACAGAAGTCCAATACACTAGCACAAACAACTACTGAAGGTATTACATTATTATCATAATACTAAGACATGAACAACTCAGGATCAGCAACAATACTGACCCCAATATCTCTTACCAGGATACTAACATCATTGCAAATGGACTGATAGAGTCTAGCAACACTAGTGGCCTTAAGGTTGATGCTAGAATACTTCTAGTCAGCTCAGGTTTCAAAGAGATTTAATCAAGTGATCCAAGCAGTGGTAGAAGACATAGAAGGGCATATGCACCAGTTCCACTAGCTCTATTGAAGATTTATCATTTTAGGACCTCTGAACAGGTTCCTACCACTGCTTGCACTAGTTCCAAAACTTCTTAGGGACGTGATAGTATATAACAAAGGCACTAATGTACCATGATGATGTCAGTTTTCCTAATGACATGATATCTAATGGTGCAATGGATATTTAACAGGTTTTCATGCTACTACAGCTAATTAACACTTCTATTTCAGGATCAAATCCCTCTATACATAGTGCTTTCTGATAGATATGGAGCAACAAAACGAATCTGACCTATGACCTTCATATGCTAGTTGTTAAATTTATTATCTAAAATAGCATGACATCGTGATCGAATCTTAGCATGAGAAATAGATGCAAGTCCCTTGATGAGGGTCATTAGTTTAAATACAATATGACAGGGTAGGTGAATCTGGATTACATATGGCTATGGGTACAAGTCTAGGCTGGCAACATCAAAATCAGGCACACAATTTTCTTAAATCAAGAGCATAGGACAGGTTCAGAAACACTGTTGGACTAACAGAAGTAGGATATGAGTGTGAGCATGAGAGTCAACAGTCAACAAGATTCAATTAACCATCATAATTGTAAAGATCCTAAATAGCCATTCCTACAGGGTTTAGAATCCTGAGATGGCATGGGGACATAGCTAATCAAAACACCACAAGTGAGCAGATTCAAGCTTGTCACATAATCTCAAGCTCCAATGGCAAACTTATAGGAGTAACAAAGGATACATAACAAGATTGTCAACTAGAGTCTATAGAGCAGCAAGTCAGATATAAAATTGTAATAAGCACATTGAACTAAGACACAACAATGAATTTCCATAGACATGATGATCATGCTAGTAGAGGTACTAAGACATTAGACAGGATTCAGAAACATGATTCAATTTATCTAAGATGATAGTGTTCATATAACTATTTCTCAACTAACAGAAGAAGTCACACATAAATTCAGCACAAGGTTTCAATTTTGACAAAATGCAGAGACTTAGCAGGGTCTTTTAGTGGGAAGACCATGCAAAAGAATTTTTTGACTAGATAAGCTATGAGAGTTAAGATCCAAATGATCATTACAGATCAATAACAACATAAAGAAGCATTACTATCAAGGAGCATGATCAACCTTAGAATAAAAAGAAGAGCAAGAAAGGTCGATACTCAGTAAAACCTCATACCAACATGCTTAACAGGTGATACTCAGTATAAACGACATAAACATAGACTCACATAATTAATTAAGAAAAAAAGAATTAAGGAGAAGAGGTAAGCATACACTGATCTTTTGAGGAGCAGCAAACAAATAGATGCTAAAAGTCATCTAGGATATCCAAACTCACTATGACCAACTCACAGTGGATTGAACTCAAAAGATAAAAAAAAAAAAAGGGGGTTAGAAAGGAAAACACTGGAACTCAAATTTTGACGGAAAAGACTTGAATTTTTTATTCTCAGTAGTAGCATTAAGTTTATTGAAGGCTCGTATTTATAGTGGCATTCAAGCCTTAGGGTTCCAGTAAACTCAAATCGGTTAGTGGCTATTGACGATAGTTAGGATAATGATAGCGCGAGGGGGAAAATCATAGAGATCGGAGCAAAAACAGTGAAGATTTTTACCCGGGCACGAGAAGATGAAGAATTGAAAATTGAAGAGTAAGGACCATCAGTGAAAGCTCCATGTCCAGAGGTCACTGTGTTTGACTCTGTACAATGAATAATGATGATGAGTCTGAAGATCGATAGCCATGCATGCCTGATTCGACGGAACAGAGGAAGGACGATTGAGTTTCAGTTGTATAGAAAAATCTAGGGTTTCGGGGATTTGGGGGTTTGAATCTGCGTGGTGAAAATGGAGAGATTCAAGCGAGATTTGCAGTCTGAGGGAATAAAAAGGCGATTTAGGTGATCTTGCACGAATTTGTGCAAGGTTTGAGGTTCATGGAGGTTGAGGGTTTTGAGAGAAAACACATAGAAGGAGGAAAGGAGGCGGTGGGTCTCGCGGATGAATGATAAGGGTTATTGGGCATTGTTAAGGTTAAAACTAAGTGATGTAATATGAGCCAGTAGATCATTTGATCAACGACTCTGATTATTTGGAGTTTAAGAAAATATATAAAGGTTTATTGTGGGAAAAACGACGATTGTTAGAGCTTTGTAATCCAACGATTGAGATGAGATCCGTCCAAGGTCAAGAGATAAAAGGACATGGGGATTGATTGTGGACCCTTGTTGACTTAGATCAACGGTACAGATCATTTTGTGATTCTTTTGCGAGTGCTGAAGGCGTTGACACGGTGATTCTTGATTGGCTTAGAATGGGTGGCATGGATCACCAACATGGATGGATGGGGTCAGTTCCAGACCGGGTCAAGCACATTGGCACTGTGATTTAGATAGTAGCCACATTGCGTTTAATTAGACAATTGCAATTACAGCCTCTTAAGTTTTAAACCCCTTTTATAATAAAAGTATCTAGATTTAATTAATCCCAATATAATAAAATATAATCATCAAACACATTACAGTAAATAATTAATTAATCTCTATAATATTTCATTTATCAAATTATAAAACTAATTTTTGGCAAATGAAAGTAAATAAGATAATAAAATTACAAATAAATCCTAATTCATTAAATTAATTTTAAAAATTGTTTATTACAATGTGAAGGTTATTTTAATAGTAAAAAATAGTAAGAGTAATTTATTAATAAGATTTAATATCAAATTGTAATTAATTCATCAATACTAATTATTTTTATCTATTATATATTAGAAAAATAGGTTTTATTGATTAGAGAGTATTTTACCACATTTATTTTCAATTAATAAGCATGACTAATTAAAATTCAAGGCCCACATGGTCAAAGCCCGTGTCAAGGGGTAGATCCAGACTGCCCATAAGCCCAAGAGTCCAAATATGTTTGGTTTTCAAATCCAAGTCCAAACATAGCTCAAAACATCTATTTCTACTCTCTATAATTTGTAGGGAAATCCCCCCAAATTTTACCCCAAAATCCATATTTTAGGTGTTAATAATCCATGTGGATTCTTGGATGAGTAGAAATCACTTACCCCTAATGCGCTGTATGAAAATCTCCTTGAAAAAATATAACGACCCGACCTGTCATTTTCTTTATTTGAGACATGCTCCCCTCCCTATTTTATACTTCTTGTATGCTTGTTTTTTGTTTTGTGACTTTGGGAAGGTTTTGGAATGAATTGCTACACTTACTTCCATGGTTGGAAGCTTAAGTTAAAAGACTTAACCAAAATCTTACTTTTGTGTATACGACCTTGGATTGGTGTTTTGATGGTTCCAATTGGCTTGTATAGTAATTTTGCACTTAGGCGTATGTCCAAATTTAGAATTGGAGGTTTCTAGGATGTTTTGGCTCTAATTGTTTAAAGTAGGAAATTTAAAGGTTTATAAGGTTCATAAGTTTGACTGATAGTTGACTTTGAGGATACTGGGTTCGGATTGTTGTTTCTGGACTTGGTATTGGTTCGTTATGTCAATTTGGGACTTGTATGCAAAGTTAGGCTGCATTCCGAGTCGATTTAATAGGAATTAAACGTTTGTTTGGAAGTTTAGAAGTTTATGAACTTAACATAAGTTCAATTGATGGTTTGATCATCCATTCATAGATGTGGTGATCTTGGATGAGTTTTCAGGCTTTGGATAGGTCCAGGTAGTGTTTACGAACTTGGTGCTATGATTTAACGGGGTCTAGGGTGGCTCGGGTGAGTTTCGATCCACCCGGAGCTTGGTTGAGAATGCTGATTTTCTACTTGTGTCTGGTGTATTTCCGATGGTGGAGCAGATCTCGCGATCGTGGAGGCTTATTTGTCCAACTTTGATTTTGTTCTTCGTGTTCGCTCATAGGAGGGTGCATTCGCAAGGGTTTGGGGTCATCGGTCTTCGCGTTTACGAGCAAAAGGCTCATGTTCGCGTAGAAGGGAGGCTGGCTGGGAACCAGCTGGGGTTTATCCATTGGATTCACGTGGTCAGGGTTGCATTTGCGGAGGCTTAGGATGCCATTACATTTCGTTCGCAGGTGGTTGAATGCGATCTCGAAGGGTCTTTTGTGAAGTGGCTAGTTTGTGCTTCGCGAATGCAAGGCATGGACCACGTTACGGAAGGGTATCTCTGGGCAAACTATATGAAGTTCCAGTTTCGGGATTTTAGCCCTTTCTCTAATATTTTGAATCCTAGACTTGGACAGGAGCAATTTTGAAGAAGATATTCACACAAGGCAAGAGAGTAAGTGATTTCTACTTGATTTTGATGTTATATCTTGTTATCCCATGGATTGGTACACACAGATCATGAGATTTGAAAAAGAAACTTGGGAATCTCGACCATGATTGGAGAGTTAAAAGTGGATATTTGAACCCTGATTTGGAGTCAGAGTTGGATGAAACTTGTATACTTTTACTCGTATTCGAAAGGGTAGTCGTGATTTGTTACTTTTGTTGGGTTAGATTTTTGGTTGAATGTGAGCAATTTGATAAAGATTGGAGCTTTATTATTTTTTTAATCGATTCCTATAGCCTTGTTTGACATTATTGATTTGTTTTTGGCTAGATTTGGCCCGTTTGGAGGCCGATTCAAGAGCAAGGGCCTTTTGGAGTATTGAATCTCGCGCATTTGAGGTAAGTAACTTGTCTACACTTGGTTTCATAGTAATTTCTCCGTTGGCTATGATATTTGAGATATGTTGGAGGGGATGCACGTGTGAGGTGATGAGCATATATGTGTACACCGTGGTTATTCATGATCCGGGTAAACTTTAGGCTATTATGTACCTTATTTTTCTAACATGCCTCTTTGTTATCGTGTTTTCTCCGCTTGTACGACTACATGAGTTATTATTCATGCTAGGAATTACGTCTAGGCTATGTGCTTACCTGTTTGAGACATGATAGGGCAATTTTTGCTATGTTGAGCTTTTTGCCATAATTGTAATAATATCCTTAATCATGATATTATTTCCTCACGTTATATCTATCTCTGTGCACTCTTTATATGTTATCTTACATATTGTTGGTGTCCTCATCTGTGTGAAAAGGTTTCACCTAAGTATTTTGAGATGTAAGCATTTGAGACTTGATATTGATGTTAATAGTGAGGTGACGTGTGTACCAGGCCCCACATTGCTCTTCTATCTCTCAAAGATGGTGAGGACAGGATCTTCAGGTGTAGCTGAGAAGGCGCCGATACCCCAGGCCAGGCCACGAGAGTCTGACATTGAGTTAGAGGAAGGGGTGGAGAACGTACTATAGTTAGGGTCCCTACTCGGGCAGCTATTATGCAGCCACTAGTAGCTCTTGTTCAAGAGCAGGTTCATGATTATGTGGAGCTGATGGGACCAGCTCAAGCTGCCTAGAGCATAGTTGTTTCACCAGCTATTCAGGATGCTTTGATCTGTATCGTGGGCTTATTCGAGAGTTTGGCTTCAGAGCATTTCCTACTATTACCAGCTACTTCATAGATGGGG
>MCJB01002325.1:0-25997 GCA_002018475.1 Nicotiana obtusifolia | reverse complement strand
GGGGGGGGGGGGGGGGGGGAGGACAAACTCCAGCTACTCGTACCTTAGAGCAGGTGGCCCATGGTTATTAGACCCCCGAAGTGTTGCCGATTGGGGGAGTGCAGCCTACTATTATCGTACGCCCTGAGGATAGGCCCGCGATGTCAGCTGATGAGATGAAGAGACTTGATAAGTTTACAAAGTTGCATCCTACTCACTTCGGTTGTACACCTTCACAGAATTCTCAAGTATTCTTGGATCATTGTTATGAGACTGCACAACTTGGGACTAGTTGGGTCTAATGAGATTGACTTCACCGCCTTTCAGAATGGGGATCCATCCGAGAGTTGGTGGTAGGTTTATGAGCTGGAAGACCCCCAGGATCACCTCCTTTTACATGGGATCGGTTCTCCAGGGCCTTTTGGAGTAGTTTGTGCAGTGCATCCAAAAAGAGGAGCTGAGGAGGTAGGTTGAGTACCTTTAGCGGGGTCAGATGTTAGTTACTAAGTATTAAATGAGGTTTATCAGATGTTAGTTACTGAGTATGAGATGGGGTTTATAGAGCTGTCCTATCATGCTACTATTTTGATTCACACTATGGAAGAGAGAGTGAGGAGGTTCATTGAGGGTCTTCATTCTCGTATTCGCCTTGTTATGGCTAGAGAGACCGATACCGGGACTTCATTTCACCATGTGATAGAGATAGAACGTCATGTAGAACGCATTTGCATGGAGACTAAAGAGATTGATGCATGGTAAGGACAAGAGGTCTCAATATTCAGGTAGCTTCAGTGGTGCCTCATCTTGGGGCCGAGGTGAATTTGAGAGAGGACATTCAAGCATGCATGTTTATCATTAGCCAGCGCCCAGTTGAAGAGCTTGCTGTGAAGTCTTCATGTAGCATAATTCCTGCATATAGTTGTCACCGTGCTCTATCTATTCAGGGTTCATCAGTACCAGGTTCTTCTAGTGGGTATTCTAGTTCATGGGGTTAGACAGGGGCCCGTTAATCATTTCTAGTCTGAGGTTGCTATGAGTGTGGAGACCAAGGGCATGTCAGGAAATACTGCTCCCACCTTCGCGATGGTCTAGTGCAGCAAGGATGTCAAACTATGATTTCCGCACTAGTTGCTACACCACCCACTCAGCCAGCTCGGGGTGGAGGTCATTCGGGGCATGGTCGTCCTAGAGGGGAGCTCAGTCCAGTGGGGGACAAGCTAGATGCTATGCGTTTCTAGGGAGGACCGAGGTTGTTGTTATTATTACATGTATTGTTTTTGTGTGCCACAAAGATGTTTTAGTATTGTTTGATCCTGGTCTATTTATTCATATGTGTCATCACACTTTGCTTATTGTTTTGATACGCCAGCTTTTATTTTTGATATGCCAAGTGATTCTCTTATTACCCATGTTCATGTATCTGCATCAGTTGGGATTCTATTGTGGTGGATCGAGTTTGCCGGCCCTGTGTGTGTCACCATATGTGGTTTTGAGCTGAGGGTGGACTTTCTACTATTAGATATGGTGGATTTTGATGTAATCTTGGATATGGATTAGTTATCTCCATACCATGTTATTCTTTATAGTCATCCTAAGACTGTGACGTTGGCGATGTTGAGGTTGCCGAGGTTGGAGTAGAAGGGTTCTCTTGGTTGCACTCCAAGCAGAGTGATCTCATTCTCGAAGGCTCAACGGATGGTTGAGAAAGGGTGTTTGGCGTATCTAGCTTTTGTCAATGACGTAAGTTTTGACGATCCTACGATT
Source organism: Nicotiana obtusifolia (assembly GCA_002018475.1). Lineage (NCBI taxonomy): Eukaryota > Viridiplantae > Streptophyta > Magnoliopsida > Solanales > Solanaceae > Nicotiana > Nicotiana obtusifolia. Next base: position 24,254 of record MCJB01002325.1, on the reverse strand, counting down.
CAGTCACTTCCAGTAGTGAGGGAGTTTTTGGATGTGTTTCCTTCGGACCTACCAGGCGTGACACTCCATAGGGATATTCATTTCGGCATTGATTTTGCACCAAGCACCCAGCCTATATCTATTCCACCATATCACATGGCTTCTGATAAGTTGAAGGAATTAAAGGATAAATTGCAGGAGTTGTTGGATAAGGGGTTAATCAGGCCTAGTGTGTCACCTTAGGGCGCACAAGTGTTGTTTGTAAAGAAAAAGAATGGTTCTAGAAGAATATGTATTGACTATCGCCAGTAGAACAAGGTTATCATCAAGAACAAGTATCCACTGCCGCGCATTGACAATCTATTTGATCAGCTTTAGGGTGTTAGTGTGTCCTCAAAAAATGACATGAGATCAGGGTACCACGAGTTGAAGATTAGGGCTTCGAACATCCCTAAAATGGCTTCCAGGACTCATTATGGTCATTATGAATTTTTTGTGATGTCGTTTGGATTGACTAATACCCCAAAAGCTTTCATGCATTTGATGAACAGTGTGTTCCATCCCTATTTGGATTCTTTTGTCATGGTGTTCATTGAGTATGTATTGGTGTATTCCTGTAGTAGGGAGTTGCACGAGCAGCATTTGAGGATTGTGCTTCAGACTTTGAGAGAGAAGAACTTATATGCTAAGTTCTCCAAGTGTGATTTTGGTTGGAGTCGGTGGCATTCTTGGATCATGTAGTATCTAGTGATGAGATTAAGGTGGACTAAAAGAAGGTATAGGCAGTTCAGAGTTGGCCCGGACCTTTTATCGCTATAGAGATCAGAAGCTTTTTGGATTTGTCTTATAACTACCATCACTTCATAGAGGGATTTACATCTATTGTAGTCCCATTTACTAAGTTGACTCTGAAAGGCGCTCCATTAAGGTGGTCTGATGAGCGTTAGGAGAGATTTTAGAAGCTCAAGACTACTTTGACTACAGCTCCGGTACTGGTTCTGCCTTCAGGATCAGGGTTATATACGATTTATTCTGATGCTTCGAGATTTGGAAGTGGATGTGTGTTGATGCAGAAAGATAGGGTGATTGCCTACCCATCGCACTAGTTGAAGCCCAATGAGAAGAACTACACGGTGCGTGATTTGGAGTTTGTAGCTATTGTAGATGCGCTCAAGAGATGGAGGCATTACTTATATGGCGTTTCTTGTGAGGTGAATACGTATCATCGGAGTCTTCTACATCTATTCAAGAAAAAGGATTTGAAATTGAAGTAGTGGAGGTGGTTGGAATTATTAAAGGACTATGACATCACTATTCTTTATCATCCGGGGACGATTAATGTGGTGGCTGACGCCTTGAGTAGAAAGTCAGAGAGTATAGGGAGTATAGCATCCATTCTAGTTGTGGAGATGCCTTTAGCTATAGAAGTTCAGGCTTTGGCCGACTAATTTGTGAGATGGGATATTTTAGAGCCTAGTAGAGTCCTTGCATGTATTATTTCACAATCATCTTTGTTTTAGCACATTAAGGCTCATTAGTATGATTATCCCCACTTGCTTGTTCTCAAGGACACGGTGCAGCGAGATGGTGCTAAGGAGGTGACTATTGGTGATGATGGTGTATTATAGCTTCAGGGCCAGATTTGAGTTCCTAAAGTGAATGGGTTGATTTGATCCTTGAGGGGGGCTCATAGTTCATGATAATCTATTTATCTAGGTTCTACGAAGATGTACCGTGATTTGATCAGCATTACAGGGGGCAGAGGATGAAGAAATGCATTGTTGGGTATGTTGCGTGGTGTTTGAATTATTAGTAGGTCAACTATGAGCATCAGATACCTGGTGGTTAGCTTCAGAGGTTAGCTAACTAGAGTAGAAGTGGGAGTTCATCACCATGGATTTTGTGGTAGGATTGCCACGGAGAATGAGGATATTTGACGTACTTTGGGTCATTGTGGTCAGACAGACTAAGTCTGCGCATTTCATTCCAGTTATTACATCCTATACTTCGGAGTAGTTGGTTAAGATTTACATATGGGAGATTGTCTTTTTACATGGTATACATGTTTCAATAATCTCGGATTGTGACAGTCAGTTTACTTTGCATTTCTGGAGAGAGTTTCTACGTGAGTTGGGCACACAAATTTTGGAGGATATGTTGAGAGTGTGCGTCATAGATTTTGGAGGCCAGTGGGATCAGTTTCTTCCATTAGTGGAGTTTCTATACAAAAGCTATTACTCGAGCATCTAGATGGCTCTGTATGAGGCATTATGTGGGAGGTGATATCATTCTCCAGTTGGTTGGTTTGAGCCTGGCGAGGCTAGGGTATTGGGCACAGTAGTGGTTCATAATTCCATGGAGAAGGTAAAATTTATTCAGCATCGACTTCATACAACATAGTCCAAGCAGAAGAGTTATGCTGACAAGAAGGTTCGTGGTGGCTTTCATGGAGGGTGAGATGGTTCTTCTCTGAGGTTTTCCTATGAAGGGCATAATCAGATTTGGGAAGAAGGGCAAGTTTAGTATTCGATATATTGGTCCTTTCAAGGTGTTGGAGAGTGTTAGTGAGGTGGCATACGGACTTGCTTTGCCACCAAGCTTATAGGGAGTTCACCCGGTTTTCTATGTTTCCATGCTCTGGAAGTGTTATAAGGACCAGTCACACATGTTGGATTTTAGTTCAATGCAATTGGATGAGAATTTTGCTTCTTGGGAAGAGCCCGTGGCCATTTTGGATAGGCAGGTTTGGAAGCTGAAGTCTAAAGATATTGCTTCAGTGAAGGTTTAGTAAAGAGGTTAAAAAGTCGAGGATGTGACTTAGGAGACCGAGCATAATATGTGGAGCAGATATCCTCATCTTTTTGATACCCTAGGAATGATTCTAAACTTGTTCGAAGACGAAAGCTTGTTTAAGAGAGGGAGAATGTAACAAACCAGCCGGTTATTTTGTGTATTTGAGTCGTTTCCCTATTTGATGCTTCCCATATGCTTGTTTGTTGTTTTGTGACTTGGGGGGATGATTGGTTTGGTTTCAGGAAGGTTTTGGAATGAATTGGAACACTTAGTTCTATGGTTGGAAGCTTAAGTTATAAGAGTTGACGCAGGTTTGACTTTTATATAAACGACCTCGGATCAGTGTTTTGATTTTTCCAATGGGTTTGTAAGGTGATTATGAACTTAGGCATAAGTCCATATTTGGATTTGGAGGTTCCTAGGATGTCTTAGCTCTAATTATCGAAAGTTGGAAATTTGAAGGTTTAGAAACTTCATAAGTTTTACCTGGAGTTGACTTTGAGGCTACCGGTTCAAATTGTTGTCCCGGGACTTGGAATCGGTTTGTTATGTCACTTGGGACTTGTGTGAAATGTTTTGTTGCATTCCTAGTTGGTTTGATAGGAATCGCACATTTGGTTGGAAGTTTAGAAGCTTATGAACTTAAGAGAAGTTTAATTGATGGTTTTATCGTCGATCCGTAATATGGTGATACTGCACAAGTTTGGAGGCTTTGGATAGGCCCGTTTAGATTTTACGGAACTGTTTGTATAATTAGACGGGGTCCTTGGTGGCTCATGTGAGTTTCGGACCACCTGAGGGTTTGTTGAGATTTCAGATTTTCTGTTGGTGTTTGGTGTACATCACGATCAAGAAGCAGGTCTCGCGATCGTGGAGGCTTATTTGGGTAGCTGTGATTTTGTTCTGCGCATTTCTGTACAGGAGGTCGCGTTGGCAAAGGGTTGAAGCTGTAGGTCTTCGCGTTCATAGGGGATGGGCTCGCGTTTGCCTAGAGGAGAGGCTGGTTGGGAGCCAGTTGGGGTTCAGCCATTGCATTTGCGTCATCAGGGTCGCATTTGCATAGGCTTATGATGCCATTACATCAAGTTTGCGGGTGCTTGACCATGAAGGCGAAGGGTCTTTTTGGGTAGTGGAACTTGTATATATGGACTCGTATTCAAATGGGTAGTCGGGTAGAAACATGGAATACCGGATGAACTCCCGAAACACTAGGCGGCAAAGCAAGTCTATAAGCAACCTCGCCGACTTTCTCCAACACCTCAAAGGGGCCAAGAAACCTCGAGCTCTACTTGACCTTCTTCTCAAACCTCATCACACCCTTCATGGGCGACACCCTAAGAAGATTCTTCTAGCCTTCCATAACAGCCACATCATGGACCTTCCGGTCCGTATAACTCTTCTACTTGGACGGAGTATGCGAAACCTCTTCTGAATCAACTTCACCTTCTCCAAAGCATCATGGACCAAGTCTCTGCCCAATAACCTAGCCTTGCCAGGCTCGAACCAACCAACCGGAGAACGACACCGCCTCCCATATAAGGCCTCATACAGAGCCATATGGATACTAGAATGATAGCTATTGTTGTTGGAAAACTCGCTACAGGTAGAAACTGGTCCCACTGGCCTCCGAAACCAATAGTACATGCCCTCAACATATCCTCCAAAATCTAGATGGTCTACGCGAACTGCCCGTCTATCTGAGGGTGAAGTGCAGTACTAAACTCTACTTGAACGCCCAACTCACGGTGAACCGCCAACAAAGTCCATAGTAACGCGCTCCCACTTCCACTCCAGTTTATCAATCTTCTGAAGCAAACCACCCGGTTTGTGATAGTCATACTTGACCTGTTGGCAATTCAAACACCTAGAAACATGTCCAACGATGTCCTTCTTTATCCTCCTCCACCAATAATGTTGATTCAGGCTAGGATACATCTTTGTAGTACCTAGATGAATGGAATACCACGAACTATGATCCTCCTCATGAGACATCGACATTAGGAACACAAACTCAGCCCAGGAGCTACAATACCCCATCATCATCAATAGTCACCTCCTTAGCATCACCGTGCTGCACCATGTCCCTAAGGACAAGAAAGGTGGAATCATCATACTTGCAAGCCTTAATGCGCCAAAGTAAGGAAGGCCGAGATACAACGCAAGCAAGGACTCTAGTCAGCTTCAAAATATCCAATCTCACCAGTATGTTGGCCAACACTTGAACATCCATAGCTAAGCGCTTCTCCCCAACTTGAATGAATGCATAACTCCCCATGTTCTCCGCCTTCCTACTCAAGTTGTCTGTCACTACATTGGCCTTCCCCGGATGATAGAGAACAATGATATCATAATCTATCAACAGCTCCAACCTTCTCCACTGCCTCAAATTCAAATCTTTTTGCTTAAATAGATGTTGGAGACTCCGATGACCTTCATACACCTCATATGACGTGAAAATCTTGAGCGCATGTACAGTAGCTACTAACTCCAAATCATACACTGGATAGTTCTTCTCATGGGTCTTCAACTGACGTGAACCTTAGGGAATCACCCTACTATCGTACATTTACATACCTGAGACAAATACGCGAAGCATCACAATAAAATGTGTATGATCCTGATCCCGAAGGTAAAACAAAATTAGAGATATAGTCAAGGTAGTTTTGAGCTTATTAAAGCTCTGCTCGCACTGGTCAGATCGCCTGAATGGAGCACCCTTGTGAGTCAACTATGTCAATGTGGTTTCAATGGATAAAACCCCTCCACAAATCGGCGATAATACCAGCCAAACCTAGAATACTCCTGATATCCATAGATGTAGAAGGTCTGGGAAAACACTGAACTGCCTCAATCTGCTTTGGACCCACCTTGATCCCCTCACTGGACACCATGTGGCCCAAGAATGCCACGGAATCCAACCAAATCTCATACTTCGAGAACATGTCATATAACTTTTTCTCCCTCAAAACCTGGAGCACCGTTCTCAAATGTTGCTCGTTCTTCTCCCTACAATGAGAATACACCAGGATGTCATTAATGAACATAATGATAAAGAATCGAAATAAGGCTGGAACACACTGTTCATCAAATGCATGAATGTTGTTGGGGCATTTTTCAGACCAAACACATCACCAAGAACTCATAATGACCATAACGGGTCCTGAAAGCCGTCTTAAGAATGTCCGAAGACCTGATCCTCAACTGATGGTACCCCTATCTCTGGTTAATAGTTAAGATCACTCTGCGATCCTGAAGCTGATCAATCAAATCTTAAATGAAAGGTAGTTGATACTTATTTTCGATGGTAACCTTATTCTTGTTCGCAATTGCGATATTCACAAAAGCGAACAACTGGTCGCAAATGTGAGCTAGCCCCCGAGCCCCAGATCTCGCAATTGCGACACAAGTATCGCAATTGTGGCAGTCCCAAATGCAACAAAAGCTTCGACAATTCAAAGATAGAAATCCTCGCAAATGCAAAGTTGCCCCTTCTCCTCCGAGCATCGTAAATTCAAGCTAGCACTTTCGCAAATGCGAGGCTCGCATTTTAAGACAGAAGATCAAAATCGCGACATCAGCAACACCAACAACTCAAGAAGTCCTAACAAATTACTCCGGAACTCACCCGAGCACCCTCGGGCCCTAATCCAAACATCCACACAAGTATAAAACATCATACGAACTCGCTTGTAGGATCAAATCATCAAAATAATATCAAAAACCAAAAATCAAACATCAAAACTCAAAGAATTCAAAGTTCATACTTTTTTTTTAATAAACAAATTTTAGCACAATATATTATTCAAAAATAGTTATTCAACTTTTTTTTTTAAACAAATTACCTCACTGCATTATACCACCGTACACTATTATCCCACCTCCAGAATGAGCATGATAACACACTAATACCACTGGATAGTGTTCTAACAGTGTACAGATTCTAATGCAGTAGGGCTGATTTTCAATAAATATAATAATAGAAAGTACAATGATGGAGGGGGGCATCGACCTGACCTCCATATAGGGAAGGTGTACATCCTTGATCACCCACATTTGGTGACAAACTGTACCTAGATAGCTAAGGTGAGTTAGACCTATAGTAATATAATGGCTGTCTATCTTATAACATGGATCGACAGTCATATATACAAAAACGATGAGTAGTGACTTTAGGTCAACTATACAAAAAGTACAAGTATTCCTAATTCTACTGGGTGAGTGTTCCTTCTCATATAAGGAAGGACACCACTGCAGCAGTGGTTGCTTGTTGTTCATGTTGACCAGGTTATTACTACTGCGTATGATGTTTCTGCTGCTGCACTTGTTCTCCACTTCTTTGATTGTCCTGTTGCTATTTATATCAGTTCTTCTGTTCATCTCTTCATTGAGGTACCAGCATATTGATGTTGCTGATCTGCAGTACTCCTGCACACTTAACAAAAGGATTATGGAGGTAAAGGGGCAAAGGAGCTGCTGCAATTGGGAAACCTGCAGTATTTTTGTTTTATTGGGTTCTGAGTTCCTCAAAGATACTTGCGACAATTTAAGCATTAACAGAGTCATGATTGTTAGAGATCAATTGTGATGGCCACCTGATTTGCTTAGATTTCCTGTGCCTAAAGGCTGGAAAGCCTTGAAGATCAAGACATAGTTGTCCCCTTAATTGAACAGGTAAGTCATGTTGGTCATTGTAGTGAGTGGTGGTGTTCAGTTCATGACTCAATTTGGCAAGTGTGTCGGCTGGACAGTTTGCCTCCCTCAAAATATGTGTACATTTGAAGTCCTGGCAATGTCGAATCAGTTTGATTATATCAGCTATAATTATACTGATAGTCCAGGGTGGGTTCGAGCTGCCAGTTAACCACTGTACCAACAATTATGAATCACTTTCCAGGTGGATTTTTGTATGCCCATTTCTAATGCACCAGTGCATACCAATATAAGCTGCCTCTGCTTCTGCTTGATTATTGGTAGCTTCTCCTAGTGGGCTTGCAATTGCATGGACAAGGTGTCCATGATGGTCCCTCACTATGATTCCTGCCCCTGCTTTCCCCGGACTTCAAATTCCATCTTTTCATATTAAGTACTGAAACGGCCTCGGGTTACCCAGGGTCCCAACCCAACATGCGTACAATTTCAAAAATCATCATAGAACCTACCGGAATAATCAAAATACCGATCCAAGGTCATTCACCAGCAATCTTGACCTTAGTCAAATCAAGAAAGAGTACACACGCATGTAATAAATCATCAAATAGTGCTATGAAAGGTCTCAAATGATGAAATGGGGAGCTAGAACTCAAAACGACATATCAAGTCGTTACATTCTCCACCTCTAAAAAAATGCTCGTCCTCGAACAGAAATAGAAATGTACCTGGACTAGTAAAAAGATGCGGATATCTACTCCTCATGTCGGACTAAGACTCCCAAGCAGCCTCTTCAGTCGGCTAACCTCTCCAATGCACTTTCATAGAAGGAATATCCTTGGATCTAAACTTTTGAACCTGCTGATCTAGAGTAGCTACCGGCTTTTCCTTATTAGACAAATCCTCATCAAGCTGCACTGTGCGAAAGTTAAAACATGTGACTTATCTTCATGGAACTTCCGATGAATAGAAACACGAAATGTCGGATGTACCTCTGCTAGGTTGGGAGGCAATGCAAGCTTATAAGCAATCCCCTCAACTCTCTCCAAAATTTCAAATGGGCCAATACAGCTCGGACTCAACTTACCTTTCTTCCAAAATCTTGTCACGTCCTTCATAGGCGATACTCAAAGAAGAATCTTCTCAACCTCCATGAAAGACACATCACAAACCTTCCTATCAGCATAATTCTTTTTCCCGGTCTATGCTGTACGAAGCCGCTCCTGAGTCAATTTTACCTTTTCCAAAGCTTCACGAACTAAATATGTGCCCAATAATCTAGCCTCACCTGGCTCAAACCAACTAACTGGAGAATGGCATCGCCTCCATATAAGGCCTCATATGGAGCCATCTAAATGCTCGACCGGTAGCTATTGTTGTATGCAAACTCCTTTAATGGGAGAAACTGATCCCACTAGCCTCCGCAATTAATAACACAAGCCATCAACATATCCTCCAAAATTTGAATGGTCCGCTTGGACTGCCCGTCTGTCTGAGGGTGAATGAAATACCCAATACAATCTGCGTGCCTAACTTATGCTAAACAACTCTCCAAAAGTGTAAATTGAACTGCGTGCCACAGTTAGAAATGATATAAATGGGCACACCGTGCGTCCGAATAATCTCCCTAATATAGATATACGCCAACCGCTCTGAAGTGTAGGAAGTCATCACCGGAATGAAATGCGCGGACTTGGTCAATCGGTCCATAATGACCGAAAAACCTTCATACCTCCTCAAAGTCTATGGTAAGCCTACCACAAAGTCTATAGTGATGCGCTCCCACTTCCACTCCGGTATCACCAACTTCTCAGTCAAACCACCTAGTTTCTGATGTTTATACTTCACCCGCTGACAATTGAAATATAGAGATACATGTCTAACAATGTCTTTCTTCATCTTCGCCACCAATAATGTTGCTTCAAGTCATCATACATCTTCGTGACACCTGGGTGAATGGAATACCGTGACATATGAGCCTCATTAAGATCAAATCTCTCAAAACATCAAAATTTTGAACACAAAGCCAACCCTGAAGCCGCATAACACCGACATCCTCAATTATGACCTCCTTAGCACCACCCTGTTGCATCGTGTCTTTCAACACCAACAAGCGAGGATCATCAAAGTGTCGAGCCTTGATGTGCTCCAACAAAGAGGATTGCGCCATAACACAAGCAAGAACACTTATAGGCTAAAAAATATACAACCTCACAATCCTTTTAGCTAAGGCCTGAACATCCATAGCTGATGGCCTCTCCACCGCTGGTAGAAATTCCAAGCTACCCATACTCTCCGCCTTCATACTCAAGGCATCAACCACCACATTAACCTTTCCCGATGATAAAATATAGTGATATCATTGTCTTTCAAAACTTCCAACCATCTTCGTTGCCTCATAGTCAGATCCTTTTGCTTAAATAGATGTTGGAGACTCCGATGATCGGTGTAGACTCACATGAAATGTTGTATAAGTAATGCCTCAAAATCTTGAGCGCATGCACAATAACTGCCAACTCCAAATCATGTACGAGATAGGTTTCTCATCGATTTTCAATTGATGAGACATGTAGGCAATTACCCTACCATTCTACATCAATATTGCGCCAAGTCCAATACGTGAAGCACCATAATACACAATATAAGACCTTGAACCTTTGGGCAACAGCAACACTGGTCTGTAGTTAAGGTTGTCTTGAGCTTATGAAAGCTCTCCTCATACTCATCAGACCATCTGATAAGAGCACCCTTCTGAGTCAACTTGGTTAAAGGGCTACGACAAATGAAAACCCCTCCACAAAATGGCGAAAGTAGCCCACCAAACCCAAGAAACTCTGAATGTCTATAGCTATTGTAGGTCGTGCCCAACTCTGAATTGCCTCAATCTTCTTAGAATCTACCTTGATACCATTAGAAGACACAACATGGCCCGAGAAGTCAATTGAGTCCAACCATAACTCACACTTCGAAAACATGGCATAAAGCAGATGATTCTTCAAAGTCTAAAGCGCAATCAACAGGTGCTGCTCATGTTCCTTTAGACTACGATAATAAACCAAAATATTATCAATGAATACAATCACAAAGAAATCCAAGTAAGACTTGAACACTCGGTTCAACAAATACATTAAAGCTGCTGGAGCATTAGTCAAACCAAATGACATCACTAAAAACTCATATGACCATAGCGGGTCCTAAAAGCTGTCTTAGGGATATCCAATGCCCTAATCTACACCCGATGATAGACCGATCTCAAGTCAATCTTGGGAAAAACCTTGGCACCCCAAAGTTGATCAAACAAATCATCAATCCTAGGTAACTGATACTTGTTCTTGATGGTAACCTTTTTCAACCGCTGATAGTCAATGCACAATATTATCGATCCGTCCTTCTTCCTAACAAACAATATTGGCGCACCCGAAGGTGACACACTAGGTCTAATAAATCCTTTATCCAGTAAATCTTACAATTGCTCCTTAATTCCTTCTACTCGGCTGAAGCCATGCGGTAAGGTGGAATAGAAATAGGCTGAGTGCCTGGAGCCAAATCAATGCAAAATTCAATATCTCTATCGGGTGGCATACCCAGCAAATCTGCAGAACATACCTCTGGAAACTCCCTCACTACCGGTACCGAATCCATATAAGAGACCTCCGCACTTGAATCTGGAATGTAAACAAAATAGGCTAAACATCCTTTCTAAAACTTACATTGAGCCCTTAAATATGAAACCACCCTTCTAGTAGAATAACTGAGGGTCCCTCTCCACTCTAATCTACTAAACCACGGCATAGTAAAGTTATAGTCTTTGCATAATAATCCAAGATAGCGTGATACGGGGACAACTAATCCATACCAAGAATGACCTCAAAATCCACCATCTCCTACAACAAAATATCAACCATAGTATCATAACCATTAATTGTAACAACACAAGATCGATACACTCGATCGACTACTATAGAATCCCCAACCAGTATGGAAACTAAAATAGGAACATCAAGAGAATCATAAGGCATTCTTAGGTGCGAAGCAAAATATAAAGACAAGTAAGAACATGTAGAACCCATATCAAAAAACACTAAAGTATCTATATGACAGACTGAGATAATACATGTAATAACTCCGCCTTAAGCCGAGCCGGAAATGCATAACAATGAGACTGAGCTCCACAAACCTATCCTCCACCTGTAGGATGACCTCTCACTGATTGACCTCCACCTCTTACTGGCTGGCCTCCACCTCTTACTATCTGACCCCCACCTTAATCTGATTGATGATGAAGTGTAGAACCTAGTGCTAGAATCATGGCACAAGTATCCTGATGTGGCACACTGCTCTATAACCTAAGGAAAAACCTCGCAACATGTATCATCCCCACACACATAGAAAGCCCTCTATTGACATGATGTTGAGCCTGGAGCTATCCCTAATGACCTGAATAACCACTATGGTAACATTGTATTGGAGGTGCACTAACAGGAGCTGAAAGTGCATTGTATGCTAGTTGCTCGAAACGAGGTCCATAAGCATTGTGGCTGCCTGATGTACTATGTGTGGCCTGTAGAGATGACTATACCAGCCTGATAGAATGTCCTCTACCAAAGGAACCCCTACCTCTCGAAAAGGCACCACTGAAACCTCCAAAATAATGGAGCCTTTTGTTAGAGGTCATCACTCTTGCCTGGACTCTAATGAGCTCAATCCTCCTAGCAATATCCACCACATGAGTGAAAGAAGTCTCATTCTTGGCCTCTCTATCCATACGAAGTACGATGCCATAGGTAAGACCCTCTATGAACCTCCGCGCCTTCTCCCACTCAGTAGGAAACATGATGGCTGTATGGCAAGACAAATCAACAAATCTAGTCTCATACTGCGAAAACGATCATTCTACCCTACTGAAGGCGATTGAACTGGCTACACAGCTCATCTCTCTAAGTGAGGGGAATAAACTTCTCTAAGAACAACTACAAAAATTGAGCCCATGTAATAGGATATAATCTCGCTAGCCTTCCCAGCTCGTATACCTACCACTACCTATTGGCGAACCGATGCATTTGAAAGATGGTGAAATCAACTCAATTCGACTCAACTAATCCCAGGTTGCACAAAATTGCACGGAAACAGTCCAAGAAGTTCTAGGCATCTCCTCTGAAGGCGCATTGTTGAAGTGAGGAGGAGACAAATTGGGTGAACCTGTCCAACTGCTTTAGCTTATCAGCTAATATCACGGGACTATCCTCGGGTTATGCGGCAATAATAGGCCAAACTACCCCAACTGGTAGAAAACTTGGGGTCTGATACACATGGGTCATCTACTCTAGGGTATGAGTAGAGGGAGTCTGAACTTCTTTCCCGGACTAAGAAACGGTTGGTGCCATGGGAGACACATTTGCCTAAGCCATGCTCTCTATGAAGCCCACCATACGGACAAAGACGTCTTGAAGCACTGGAGTAGCAATGAACCCCTTTGGGACCTAAGACGGTCCAACTAGCTTGGCTTGAACTTGAATCTCGTTATCCGGAGCTATCTGGGGCTCGACTACAGGTGCCAATGTGCGTGCTCTAGTCTAAACTCTACCATTACCTCTGCCTCTACCTTGCCCCAGCACCTACCCCTGAAGGTGGCTACAATCAGGAGCTACGGCTCCTGAATATCTGCGGTCGAAGCACATGTCCTCACTATTTGTGAGAGAATAAAAGAAGAAAAATTAAAACTTTATGATGGAAAAAAGTCGCAGGACAGAGAAAGAAAGAAATTGAAGTTTCCTAAAGCCTTATAGACTCTAGAAGATAAGTACAGTCGTCTCTACACCGATTCTCAAGACTATGCTAAGCTTTCTCATAACTCGTAAGACCTATGTAACCTAGAGCTCTGAGATCAACTTGTCGTGACCCAAATTCCCAACCAAAGGGATCGTAGTGGCACTTAACGCTACTTGCTAGGTCTCACAGGGGCGTTTTCTATTGCCCATTGTGCGGCAGCCAAGTCCCTACTTGACTCAGCCTTCACCCAATGTCTTTCGCTTTCGAGGTTTAAAACTTAGAATAATTTTAATGCAAAAAGAAAATGTAAAGCATACGCAGAATTATGGGAACCCTTTCCCAACCTTTTATAATAATGAATTACAAAGGAAAATCTCATGTTTGGCATGGTGCTGCCACCCTTGGTAGTCACCAACTTACAAAATCGCCAACACTTGCAAAATCTGCCTTCTAAAAGGCCTCTACCTAAAACATTTTGTGCCCACTGATTTTTGGCAAGGCAATGGCACATAATGTGCCATGCTGAAGCCTTGACATAGACAACCCTATGCCTACATGTTGCATGTTTTCCCTCCCTAGGTACTTAGAAGAAATTTGGTGTTTCTAGCACACATTTATAGTGAAGTCAGCCCTATTACACTTGTCAGACTCCCATGAGTGAATTTTCCTATTTCAGTTGACATCCTCCAACCGATAGGCCATGATCAAACATGATTTAAAATGTGCATCCACTTAGCCCATGATCAGCCACGCCAGGATAAGACAGTTGTAACCGCTCAATTGCACAGCCATGTGCCCTGCACACTTGGTAACCGCTCCTTTTGGCCAGCTTATATGTGCCCGAGCATTGCGCCCAGCCTTGCCCTTTGGTACTGCTCCACCCCAATGTCACTGCCACAGATTGTCGCCCAAGACTCAGCCACACGTACGCCCGCCGCCATAGTCGCTTGTTTTTAGTCAAGTTGCCCCAAACTTGACCAAGTCTTCCCTTGCCAATGCCATAGCTTATATTGGCATAAACTCACCAAGACATGATGCCATTTCGCTTGCTATGTCGTTTGCCCACAAAATACTTAGGTGCCAACCCGCTCACCTAAGCCAAAGCAACACCGTGTTGCCAATGCCACTGCCTTGGCACTAAGCCGCCTTGCCTTAGTGCTTAGGTCTTGCCTACATTGCCTTGGCAAGCATTCTGCCAGCCTGCCTTGCCCCCTTAAGACCTTGGCCTTTGCTTGCCCACAGCCACACTCGTGCTTTAGAGTAGTCCCTCACACCTTAGCCTTGCAACAACTTGTTGCTATTGACAATGCCCACATTGTCATGCATGTTGATTGCTCTGCACATAGGCAAATGGCCAGGACGTCATGTCAAATCCTTGCCATAGCCACGCCATACGCCGACCAGTTTTGTCAAGGGTCTAACAAACCAACCCAACCAGTTAAATTCGATGCCCTCGTCGAATAATCCCAACACATGCTCGCCATTTGCAAAGACATCACATGTTCAGCAGCCTTTTAAGAATTCCGTTCTCCTTTCCCTTGAGTGCAATGTCTTTCTCATTTGCTTTTCTTGTCTGTCATTCCCACACTAAATCCAACATGCAATTGGCCTGATTTGAAAGAACCCACTGCTGATTTTGACACCCATCAATTCGAAATTTTGCGTTACTGCCTTGCTTGCCTTTTCTGAATTTCCTAAGCACGGACAGTCCCTTCCACGAACAAGCACACTAACCCTTTGTCTTGCCGTCTTGTTCATGGCCATCGCGCCCTCATCACAAACCTGCTCCACTCTGATATTAGTCGTCACAGAGGCATTTTCTGTTCGCCGAAAACCTACTCACTATGCTATAGCCAAGTCCTTACTTGACTTAGCCTTCATCAAATTTCTTTCACTTTCGAGATTTAACACTTAGAATAATTTTAAGGCAACAAGAAACATGTAAAGCACACGCAGAATTACGGGAACCCTTTCCCAGCCTTTTATAATAATGAATTACAAAGGAAAATCCCGAGTTGGCCAGTGCTGCCACCCTTGGCAGTCACCAACTCACAAAATCGCCAACACTTGCACAATCTGCCTTCTAAAAGGCCCCTGCCTAAGACATTTCGTGCCCACTGATATTTGGCAAGGCAATGGCACATAATTTTCCATGCTAAAGCCTTCACATAGACAACCCTATGCCTACATCTTGCTTGTTTTCCCTCCCTAGGTAGTTCGACGAAATTAAGTGCTGCTAGCACACATTTATAGTACACTCAGCCCTATTACACATGTTGGACTCTCGTGAGTCAGTTTTCCTATTTTAGTTGACATCCCCCAACTGATAGAACATGATCAAACATGATTAAAAATGTGCATCCACGTAGCCTGTTGATCAGCCACGCCTGGATATGGCAGTCATAACTGCTTAACTGCACAGCCATGTGCCCAGCACATTTCGTAACCGCTCCTTGTGCACTGCATGTGCGTGTTTTGGCTAGCTGTTGCACGCCCAAGGCTGGGATTGCGCCCAACCTTCCCCTTTGACACTACTCAACCCCAATTTCATTGCCACAACTTGTCATCCATGACTTAGAAACACGTACGCCCACTACCACGTATGTGTTCGAAGACCATTCATAGGGCTCATAACACATCATTATGCACATGACCATATTTAAGCTCAAGTGACATGATTTTTCTTTTTTTTTTAAGATCCACTAGGCAGGTTGCCCAGGGTTGATTTTCATAAATACAGCATAAAGTACAGTAATGGAGGGGGACATAAACCTTACCTCCTAGAAAAGAATGTGTACACTCTTGGTCATCAAAGCATGACGACCAAGTATGCTTGAACAGCTATGATAAGTTAGACCTACGATGATGCAATAATTGTCTATCTTATAGTATCGATAGACAATAAATAGGTACAAAAATAATATGAAGTGTATCGAGGTCAACTATACAAAAAAATACATATGTTCTTAAATCTACTAAGTAAGTGGGTTGAAATAGTATCCTCCATGTGCAATAGGATCTATTTCTAACAAAAGATGAGAATCTTCTAAGTAGTGTGTCAGATAACAAGTAGTAGCAATCTTTAACTTTGCTTTGGCATTGATAGCAAAGAAAGCAAAATTGAAGATGGCTAGCAAAAAGGTGCCTTGTGGATGGACAGTGGTACTGGCATTGTCGGGTGCATATGATAGAAAGTTGAATTGCGTTCATCTTCCAATGAGTGTTGTTAGTAGTGTGCTGAGAAGTGGTCTGTTGATAACGTCTAGTGGACGACCATTGCAGGTAAGGTAGGTTTGTGCCCCTAAGTTCTTCCTGCACTGCAGGCTGCTAGTTATATCTGCTGCTGCAATAGTGGTTGCTTCTAAGGTTGTTGCATTCCTTAGATTCCTCATGTATATCTGTGTGTTGCTTGTGCTGAGTTCCTGTTTTTTGTGTTGCTGTAGCTTGTAGCTTGTGTTGTGCTTCTATGACTTGTAGTTGTTGCTGAGGTGCTGAGTGTCTGTTTACCTTGCTGATGTAGCTGTTGTTGTTGTTGCTGCTGCTGTTGTGAGGTTGTGTGTTACCTGTCTGGTGCTTGTAAAGGTGTTTCATCTTCCAGTGAGTGTTATGGATAGTAAGATGATGAATGTTCTGCTGATGAGGTCTGATGAACAGGCACTGCAGGTAAGGTAAGTTTATTTCCCTAAGGTCTTCCTGCAGTGGTGACTGCAGTTCATGTCTGCTGCTGCAATGGTGAATGCTGCTGAGGTGGTGACTGAAATTTTGGCTTGCTATTCCTGTGTGGTTGTGTTTAATCCTATTGTAGGTGTAATGGTTGATGGGGTAAGCTTGTATACTTCATGTGATGTCTAATGGATGTATCTCCTTCTTCCTTAATACAGATATGACTGCTTAGTTGGTGTGCTTCTGAGGCTGCTGCATTCCCTAGGTTCTTCTTGTGTATTTGTGTGCTGCTTCTGCTGAGTTATTGTATCTTGTGTTTCTGTAGCTTGTAGCTTCTGCTGTGTTTCTGTGACTTGTAATCTCTGCTGAGGTGATGAATGGATGTCCATCTTGCTGGTGTTGTTGCTGCTGCTGCTACTGTGGGGCTGTGTGTTAGCTGTGCGGTGCTTGTGGAGGTACTGCATTGTGTTAATCCAATAATAAATGGTACGGAGGAGGGGCCATGGTGATTGCTACAATTGCAATAGAATGAGCACTAGAAGTGCTGATACCACACATTGCAATTGTGGCAATAATCTGGAGTATTGAGTAGCTGGCTAAAGTGTATGTGAATTTGTTGCAGTTGTGAGCTTGTGGGGATCCTGTATGTAAATATAAGGAAGTTGGTCCAGGATAGTATCTGCAGTTGCAATGGAATGAGCACTGATAGTGCTAATACCACACATTTCCCTTGCAGTACTATCCTGGTCCAATCCAAATTGCTAGCATTGTTAGGACTAGTTATATGGTATGTGACTTGCATTGTCTGTTGAGCTGATGATTGTCTATGTTGTGGGCCGCTTCTGTGTGATTGTGTGATATGTGGTTGTATCTGTATGTGATGTTTGAGGTATTTGGTAAATCTTTCTCTCTTTGAATGGCTGCTATTGTGGTTGGATATCATGATGGTCTCGCACAGTTACTGTAGTTGTGAAGTTGTAGAGATCATATGGTGAAGGGTAATAGGGATGATCTAAGAAGATTGTTGTAGGTGCAATAGGGTGAGCACTAAAAGTGCTAATACCACACATTGCACCTACATCAATATACTAGAGTAATCCTGATTACCTGCAGTGTTGAGAGGGATGTTGGTTTCAGTGGTAGCAGTGGTGGTTTTGTTTTCTTTCTTATACTTCTATTTCTGATTTCTGGGGCTGCTGGTGCTTTGAGAATGTTTTTCTTGTTGCTGGAGTATCAATTGGTGCATCAGTGGACTGGACAAGTCATGCTTACCTGCAATATACTGCAAAAGCACAAAGAACACAAAAGGTGTTAGTACAGAGTATGCCATGTTCCATGAGTGTTCTTGATTGATACTTTCTCTGTTGATGTTTCTGTATTCTTGGGAGATGGTGATTTGAATTGCAGGTATTGATTTCTTGCACATGCTCTTACTATTCATATCCATCAGGATTGGTAGGGAGCAACTGTGGTGGAAAGTTGATCTTTTTGGCTCTCCTATGTCTGAAAGCTGGTGTGGCTTTGAGGTCAAGGTATATCTGTCCTCTTATTTGTGCAGGCAGGTCCAATTGATTATTGTAATGTGTCATTAAACTTAGACCATGACTCAATTTTGAGAGGGCATCAGCTGGACAGTTAGCTTCTCTAAAGGCATGTGAGTATTACAATTCATCACATTGTTGTTTCAGAGTGGTGATCTTTTGTATCAGCATGCATAAGGTCCATGGTGAGACAGCTTTGCTAGTTAACCACTGAATGAGCATTTGAGAGTTAGTTTCCAGATGAATTGTAGTGTAGCCATTCTCAATACACCACTTGATACCAATGTAGGCTGCTTCAACTTCTGCTAGGTTATTGGTACCTTCTCCCAAAGGGCTTAAGATTGCATGGATGAATTTTCCTTCATGATCTCTANTTTTTTTTTTGTTGAAAAATGAAATTTAAGAATTAGAACCTAAAACTAAGGCACGAAGAACAGGATTGGGATTGTAGAAACAAACCCGTTCCAAGCTCCGATACCAACTGATGCAATATTAAAAGCGGAAATAAGAAAACAAAAGATAGAAGCAAGACGCTCAATGAACTATCAAGACAACAAGTAGGAACTAGTCTACTTACCTTCTTGATGAAGTCACGGAGTACCTATACTATACGAACAACCCTCAAGACAACGATGGTCTTGCAAACTGTTCGATCAAACAAAGGAACAAGTTCAATTTTGAATCACACCAAACTTGGACAAGTTAATTTACACGATTTTGGGAGCAATGTGCTGCCGGTTTTTGATTGATAATAATGTCAAAAGGTATCAAAATAATGAAGTGTTTAGGCTTATATAGAATGAGCCTTTACCTAAATCAACTAGGAAAAGAATAACTAGTTAACCTAAATCAACTAGGAACAACTAATTAACAAAAAGGCCACAATTTGGCTAATTTAAAGAATAGTCATGCAGGACCAAACAAATAAGAATTAATGTCTTCAATAATTACATAATAATACAACATAGACACAAATATACATCTTCAACACAAGATTCGTCCATAGCAAGATTTATGGACGCTTGGATCTTTTCCAAGGCTAACCAACGCCTTTTCTTGTCTTGTTCATAGATGGCATTGATAACATTTGATCAAATTTATTTGCATCAGATCACCTATACAATACACCTACGTTTTTCATAGACCGTCCATAGGATCACCTATACAATACACCTATGCGTTTCATAGACCGTCCATAGGATCACCTAACAATACACCTATGCATTTCATAGACCGTCCATATGATCACCTATATAATGCACCTATGCCTTCAAAGACCGTCCATAGGTCTCATAGCACATCATAATGCACATGACCATATATAAGCTCAAGCGACATGATTAACATTACATTGAAGGTCGTAAGTTCTTGGATCATTGTAATACTTCATTTTCATGCTCATCATGGAGAAACACAACTCGTTACATTAGCACATGTATGGTAGATAAATGAGTAGATTTCAATCGCACATGGCCAAATTCGTTTTCCATAAGATTCATCATCATTTAGCATAGGACATCTCTCTTTAATCTCGTTATATACTCTCTTGCCATCTTAAGGTCATTAGCTAAGTTCATGATTCTTGGGGACTTAACATCAAAGTCATTTGCATTTATTAATTTATAAGCATACATACTATGATTGAACCCTTAGAACATACAATGCCTCATAATTCTCATTTTGGCAAGTAGCCACATTTCATGTTCATACTCTCACTTCCTTTTACTTGCCACGGGTGACCATAGACCATTAAGAAAATTTGAAACATTTAGGAACTCCATAGCCTTTACTCATGAGACTGTAAGAGTTTATACCACATTGGAAATGCATATAAAAGAGAGCATGGTGATTTACGACTGAAAGGATGGTTCAAATCATAGGTATTAGTTTAGAACAACCACATTCGGACACAGCTGAGTACATGAGCCTTTTATGCAAATCTATTTTCGGAGTCAATTTGGAACAGTTGAATCAAGGCTCGTTTCATAATCTTGCACACATCAATTCATTTCATTGGCACCATTGGCCACAAGTATAACTTTCATTCATGGCACGGTGGCCACACTTTATATCTCCAACTCGCTTCTCTCACTTTCAAGCATCTTTATAGATTATCAACCATAAGAGCATTTGAAATCAAGGTCTTAAGTGTATATATGAGCAATAGGAGTTTTAGGCACATTGAGTATTCTTTCCAAATTAAGCATAATGGACTTTCATTTGTAACATGAATTGATGTTACAAACATTTGACACATAAACCATACTCGAACACATTCCCGAAGGAAATCATGGTGAGATAGGAGTAAATGGAACATGTTTTGGTTACATTCATCTTTCGACACTTTGCTTATTTGGGATAATCGCATTTATTAGGAACAACTTGGAACATGGGAATTAGGGACCTGGGCCAACCATACTTGAAACTTACAGGAACATCATGGAATTCAATTCTAAGAGAGACGTTTTAGCAAACATACCTGAAATTCACCCCTTAATAATACTACGATGGTCCACCACACTAAACAACTTCAATCTACAACAATGCAAAACAATTGCACCAATATTAGCAAGATTTCTATACTTTAAGTCATTTAGACTTTTTATCAAACATCTAATGTGCATATTTTTCTACAACCTCTAGTAATGGTGTTTCTTATTCCAACAATCCCTCT
The DNA here is from genome assembly GCA_002018475.1 of Nicotiana obtusifolia. NCBI lineage: Eukaryota > Viridiplantae > Streptophyta > Magnoliopsida > Solanales > Solanaceae > Nicotiana > Nicotiana obtusifolia. The sequence continues at coordinate 3,188 of MCJB01002325.1, read as the reverse complement.
TTTACACCAACAACAGATACTAGAACATCATTCGTCCACTAACTACCTTCTTAGCACCATTATAATCATAAATGAACTCACATCCACTAAATTTTATTAATTAACTCATTATAAAAAAATCTCTACAACATCCAATTGTCTAGGTTAAGATCTTACGGCTTCCAATCACCATCCCATAAGTGCTAGCACTTATTTCTTGCTAGCACTTATTTCTTGCTACTATATTCACTAACAATCCATGCATGTAGGTTTAAGGGTGAAAGATTACCTCTTGTAGACCACATCTTGAAAGACAACTTTTGGGGTGTTCTTGAAATTTTGAAGAAGTCCTACGGAATCAAAACAAAACCTTGTTGTAACTAGTGATTGAGAAGTGAAATTATCATGAAATACACTTAAAAACTCACCTTAGGTGTGTATTGGAAGCCTTGGCCAGATGGGTGATGGAGAGAAAGCCCTAGTCTGGAAGAAATGACTTAGCCACTCTCTTTCCCGAACCTTGGGGTATTTATAGGGTTCCTACGTGTGCGATCGCGCACCCAGGCAAGTGACCGTGCATCTGGCCGCGCACACAAAGCAGAAACCCTCCCTCCTGTGCATGGCCGCACATCTGGCCGCGCATATGGCATAGGTCCGGTAAAATGGCCATAACTTTCTATATACATATCCAAATGACAAATGATTTGATGTGTTGGAAACTATACTCAAAAGGATTTAATTTGATAGGTATATCAACACTTAAGTCTTTATATTTTGGTAGATACATGCGTTTGAAATCGGATCTTGTGCGAATTTAGTTTAACCTTTAGCCCATTGCATAGCTCTCAGCTTGACTTAGTTCTAGGGATCTCCTTAGACCCTAACAACATCCAATACACCTCCTACACTTAATATCTTGATCATCTATGTTGTTCCAGTCCTTAACCTCTCGTGGAAGGCAAGACGACACTAGAGCGAGTTATGAGCGTGCTTATGGCCTCAAACTAATAGAAAATTCGAGGGGCCTCCCAAGAATCCCCTGGCTGACTGCAAAAAGTAGGTGCAACATTCGATCTATGGGCCTGAGAAGCCACAATCTGAGCCAATATTTGTATGGCTACCCAAATCCCTCTCAAAAGCATCGGGACCGGAAGCTAGGGTTGGAGGTGGAATTGGAATAGCTGTTGGAGGGATGGTTGCACCCTCAGTAGGTGCAGGAACTGGTGTAGTCTAACTAGGAGTAGTAGATCCAGGCCGTGTAGTAGCAGGGGGAATATTCTCACCACTCGGGTGCTCACCTGCATCATCAAGTATAGAATCAACTGCCACTCCTATGGTGACATTAGCTCCTTGGCCAGTCCTTGCTTTCTTCCAAGGCACCATATACTTAAAATTAGAGCAATGCACGAGTTAGAGGAGGAACAGTCTTACAATCAGCTCTATCGCACGATCTAGAACATCAAAGAAGGGTATTATTCCTAAATGCCCAAGTAGCCTCGTAATTATAGATGTGGTCGAAAACGCACCGATAAGAAGGACTCAACTAGACACGTCTCCGAGTCATCCTAGGACACATTAGAACCTTAGGCTTTGATAACAAGTTTGTCACGCCCCAACCTCGGGGAGCGCAATCGGTGCTCTACCGAGATACCCTGGCCGAGCAAGCCTGTACAACGCCTTCTACCCAAACTTACTCTTGAATAAAGAGGAGATCCATTTCATTAACCATACAACGAGGAGGATAATGTGAATAACATAATTTGTTATCATTAGTTACTTCATTTTAAAGTCTCAAAATACATGCACTTTCATAGTTGAAGTGAAACAAGTGGCACAAATACAACATTACTAGTTTGACTTTCCCAACATCAGTATACAACCCACACTGTTTCTACTGAGCCTCTAATAGATATGAAGGAGTACTATAATAGTGTCGGTAACAAGGTCCGACTAAACCTCATACACAATGCATGAGGAACAGAAGACTGAAGACCCTGAAATGAAGTGGGGCTCACCAAATCTGCTGAGAAGAGGGTGTACTGCTATCACTGATCATCGCCGCCTGCTGTGGAACCACCTACATCCATTAAAGATGCAGTGCCCCTGGCAAAAGGGACATTAGTACATATGAAATAGTATTAGTATGTATGACTAAAAACCCTCTAATTAGAACAAGTAACAATACAAGAAAGAACAGTCATAAAATTAATGGAAGCCTCAAACAATACTAAAACATCAAGTTAGGAGCAAGAATTGTTTTCTAGTAAATTTTCAATATTTTCGGTCGGTAGATCTTAGCACCGATATACCAACGTAATATTAGCACGGAGTTCGAACATGGCCCGATCGGCTAGGCCATCTCACCCAAAGACATCAACCACAATCACAATCACTATCACGATTTCAATCATTACCCCAATCACAATTTCAGGCACAATCACCACTATGTGTGCTGCATAGCGTCTGATCATGACCCGACCTCCTAGGCCGTCTCACCACAATTTTGTGTGGATCACCATTGCCCTTTTCTAGCAATAATGATGCAATATAAAAAGCGGAAACAAGAAAACAAAAGATAGAAGTAAGACGCTCAATGAACTATCAAGACAACAAGTAGGAACTAGTCTACTTACTTTCTTGATGAAGTCACGGAGTACCTATACTATACGAACAACCCTCAAGACAACAATGGTCTTGCAAACTATTCGATCAAACAAAGGAACAAGTTCAATTTTGAATCACACCAAAATTGGACAAGTTAATTCACACGATTTTGGGAGCAATGTGCTGCCTGTTTTTGATTGATAATAATGTCAAAAGGTGTCAAAATAATGAAGTTTTTAGGCTTATATAGAATGAGCCTTTACCTAAATCAACTAGGAAAAGAATAACTAGTTAACCTAAATCAACTAGGAAACAACTAATTAACAAAATGGCCACAATTTGGCTAATTTAAAGAATAGTCACGCAGGACCAAACAAATAAGAATTAATGTCTTCAATAGCTACATAATAATACAACATAAACACAAATGTACATCTTCAACACAAGATTCGTCCATAGCAAGATTTATGGACGCTTGGATCTTCTTCAAGGCTAACCAACGCCTTTCCTTGTCTTGTTTGTAGATGGCATTGATAACACTTGATCAAATTTATTTGCATCATTCTCCCCCTCTTGAGAGAATTTCGTCCTCGAAATTAAACCAT
>MCJB01002324.1:1925-12462 GCA_002018475.1 Nicotiana obtusifolia | reverse complement strand
ACAATTCGGTTTGGGCATGTAGTTCTTTTATGGCCACCTGTTTTGCATATGGAGCATTTGATTTTCCTCGTTGCAAGTGATTCCCCGATTCCACGCCTCCTCTTTGTCCGTCTTCTTCCCGGTTTGCTCGGATCAACATGTGGGGGAGGTATTTCTCTCTCTAAAATCTCCATAGGAACTTCCCAGGATTCTTCAGAAGGCACGGGATTCATTTCCTCACAGTATGCGATTACGTAATTCTCCACCCTGTAATACGGAGATGAGTAGTCATAAATCCGCCTTCCAAAGTCTTCACCATATTGGACTCGAAGCGCTGCCATAGCATGTGGGCAAGATATTTTGTCCAGGTCAAAAACTCTACAAGTACAAGATCTTCTTTGCAGATCGACTGTTGCAACTGAACCGTGGCCGGTGACGCTGAACTTGTAGTTGGCAATTTGATGGGCCATCAACTTATTGCCCAAGTTGATAAATTTTGATATTTTTTTTCCATTGAGGGAACAAAGATGGTTGGGGGAGTCGATGAACTCCATACGCCTCTCATGAAATTTCTCAGTAAACCTCCTGTTTATGGAATCAAATAGAGTAGTAATGGGAAATTCTCTTTCAACATTGAACATTGAGTTCATCGACTCAGCAGCGTTTGTCGTCATAAAATTATACCTGACAAATAAGTATATATTATTATTGGACATGTGACTGAGGCTAAGCTGTGTAAAAAAATCACAACAAGTACAGAAATGTGCAAATACCTATTCCCGGGGCAGAATGCCCTGCTCCATCTGTGGAATCCAGCTCGTTCAAGATGTTCGGCAGCCCCAGGAACCAAATCTCTGATTTGATTGAAATGGTCATTGAAGACATCAATGTTGTATGCTTTTGCTGATTTATAAAATTGAGATACGACCGCCCCATTGTGAAAGGTGGTTCTCAGATTTGCCCCTAGGTGCCTCATGCAAAAACCATAATGACATGTAGGGAAGACAATTGAAACCGCCTTTTTGATACTTGGATGCCTGTCAGAAATTATGCACAACTCAGGGGTGTCCTCTATATAGCTTCTCATTTGTTCAAAAAAATACTTGTACGAATCATCACACTCCTTGTCCACTACACAAAATGCCACTGGAAAAATATGATTCTCCGCATCTTGTGGGACTGCTGACAACAACACTCCTCCGTACTTGCTCCTCAAGAATGTCCCATCGACAGCTATGAGTTTTTTCATTTGCACAAAACCAAGAATCCAAGCCTTATAGGCTACAAAAAAGTACTTGAACTTCCCATTTTCATCGACCTTCAATGTCGTCTTACTTCCTGGATTTGCAGAACGAAGCATATAACGGTACGCATCAAGCACCGCATACCCGTGCTCATGTGTCCCCCTTGTCAAAGCCTTTGCAATCTCCATGCCCTTCCAGACCTTCCAATAACTTACCTTACAACCCAAATCTGTACGGATTGATTGCCTCATATCTTTTGTAGATGGGCCTTTACCGTAAGGAAACTTATCTTTGAAGTATTCACCAATAACTTTCGCAGTAGCGTGTGGATTATGGCTCGTAATGTGCTCAGAACCACATGTATAATGCTTTATGTAGGTTCTGATACAAAATCTGTCAGAACTTAAAAGCTTCACAGCCCTCAGCCACCACTTGCACTCCAGTTGTACACATCTGAAGCAATACACAGTACGCGAATTAATCACCTTCTTGATTCTAAAATCTTTCTTCAAGCAAGAAAGTTTCAACCAAGTGGTTAGTTCTTCCTAGTTCTTGAATAACATTCCTTTATAAAAACCTGTTTCATCATCTTGAACATGGCTAGACTGCATTGATTGTGTAGTGCCCACTGTATTGCTCGCAACTTCAGGTATAGGGATCGGGTCAGCCCCACTTCCATTATCTGGGATGTCCACATCCACCCCATCTAATTCATTATTTAACACATCTTGTTGGTCTTGAGATATATTGTGTTTCTCTACCGGGCTTCCAATAACGTATACCCTTAAAATGGGCCTAGCTACATCATTCAAATAATCACGCAAACGAACCTGATCAGTTATCTTAAATGGCAAGACCCTCTGGTTCTCAAAAGAGCTGTGCATGTAAGTGATGGCAAGATCTTTTTGTTCACAATTTAATTCGCAATAGGTGATGATTAGGTTCACAAAATCATCAAACATAACATCCCTTTGGACAGTCATCGCTATCGTCTCTAATGTGTCGCTACCCTTCCATCGCCAAATATATCAATTATTCTTCTCGATCCATTCACCATGGCAATCAACCCCTATTGTTATTGAGTCCTCCATTAGTGGTGTTCGAGGTACCTGAAGATATTTTGTTTAACAAAAAATTGGTCATGAGAGTACATACCAATCTATAACAAAATGAAACAGCTACAGCACTTGTTCCAACATATTATTAACTTGTTGGAACCAGTAGACTAGTTGTTGCAACATGTAATAAAATTATTGCAACAACTCACTAATCTGTTGGAATCAGCTTTAGTTTTTTGGGATAATGTTTCAGACTGTTGAAGATGTCCAACAGATTGTCGAATTGTAGCAACAAGTGTATTACTTGTTGCAACAAGTGTACTACTTATTGAAACAACTCACTAATCTGTTGGACATGGCTTCAGTTTTTTGGGTTCTGTTTCAGACTGTTGAAGATGTCCAACAAATTGTCGAGTTGTTGCAACAAGTGTATTACTTGTTGCAACAAGTGTACTACTTGTTGCAACAACTCACTAATCTGTTGGACATGGCTTCAGTTTTTTGGGTTCTGTTTCAGACAAAAACTGAAGCTGACTCCAACAACTTCATAATCTGTTGTAGAGAAGTTGCAACAACCACATTGCACGTTGCAACAACTACAAAAGCTACTGTAAGTTGTTGGAAAATCAGTAGATTTATACTCAGGTGAAAAATCGAAATAAAACAGCATTGTGGTACTTACCATATGAGCGGAAACCACTCCCAAGTAATTGCCAGTGCTGCACCAACAAAATCCAGTCAAAAAATTACAAAATCGGGTGGTCACTTTTTTTTCTTTCTTGAGCAATAATGGCGGACGAAGAAGAAGAACAAGAAGAAGAAGAAGAAATAAAGAAGAACAATGGAATGAGTTATGAAGTAATTTCCACTGCTACACGAATGAAATCCAGTCAACAAAATTACAAAATTAGGTGGTCTTGTTTTTTTCTTTCTTGAGCAAAAACCAGTCAAGAAGAACAAGAACAAGAAGAAGAATAAGAAGACGCAGAAGACGAAGAAGAAGAAACGAGCAGCAGAATAAGAAGAAGAAGCAAGAAGAAGCAGCAACAAGAAGAAGAAACGAAGCAAAAAAGAAGAGGCAAAAATGGCGGAAACGGCGCAGGGGCTTTTAATTATATTTGGCGCGTTTTCCCCCCACTAGGGTTTATATGGGTTGGGTCAAAGTGTTAAAAATAAAACTTGAGTTTAAAGTGTAAAAAAATAAAGTTTTGAATTAAAGTGTTAAAAATATAACTTTGGGGTGAGTCAAACCTTCCCTAATCACTAATCCAAAGTTTATCACCCCTACTCAATTAAAAAAACTAGAGTTACTCCAACTCAATTTTAAAACCCATTTTTCACCTATAATTAAAAGCCCCGAGTAAGTTGGTGGGGGTGGGGGAGGCCAGCAGGGCGCTGGTTTAGTTGAAACTAAGGAAGAAATCTGTTCTTTCAATGTCTTTTTGTTGTTAATTATACGTGTAATTTTTATATTGTAAATTATACGTGTCATTTATTAATTGATTCATTTGATACGTTATTGGCAAGTGTAACTCACACATATGATCTGCTGCACTTGAGTATTTATTTAATATACTTAATAGCCACTTGAAGTGTCTAAATGGTAAAGTGATCAGTTGAAGTGTTTGTCTGATAGTTGAGGACAACATAAAGAGACCGTTTATATACACTTTTGCCTTCTATACATTAATTTACATGTATATTTGTATCTATCCTTTTTCCCTTTCATTAGAGAGTTACTTGGACTTCGATGCTTCATGGATGAAATTCAAAAATAGTCATATTTACAAGTGATAATTGAAAAATAGCCCCAGTTTCAAAAGTAATCGAAATTTAGCCACTTTTTGTGTAAAGATAAATCTGAACGAAAACACTGTTCAAAATCCGAAAAATATTTCAATATAATATACTGGAGTTCGAATTTTTTACATGTGAACTTCTAGCATAATATACTAGAACTTCCAGTATATTATGCTGGAACTCCAGAATATTATTATACTGGAACTCCATCATAATATACTAGAGTTCAAGCATAATATACTGGTCTAGCATAATATGCTGGAAGTTGATACACAGGTGCTCCAATCTCCAGTATATTATGCTAGAACTTTCTGAGTGGTGGAGTTCCAACATAATATGCTGGAAGTTCATATAGAAGTACATCAATTCCAGTATATTATACTGGAACTTTCCATGTTGCAGAAAAATAGTGATTATTTTTTCAATGACTCTACAAATGCTGGCTGTTTTTCAATTACCAGTCCGAAACTGGCTAGCCCGTGCTATTTTCACTTTCATAATATATTCTTCCGGTCTCTAATTGGCAAAATCAAATGGCATGAATTTCTTATGTAATTTCTGCTTAATTTAAATTAGAATAATAAAAATAAACAAAACATTATGAGAAAATAAAAGTTCCTGAAATTATGCCTAACATTTTTGCTTGCAATGCATCTTTGTATAGTATAGAAGAAATGGGAAGGCTCGGTGAGGCAAAAAGTATACTTGGTAAGAGCTGAAATGTCAATGTATCTTCTTTGAAAGGTTAGTTTTAGGAGAAACTTCAAGTGTCCTCTTTTGTAAGGATGTCTGTCTCTATGTGTGTGTGTTTCTTTTTGAATTTCCCGACTGGTGTTCGCTATTCGCTTTTGTCCGACTAATTCGAATCCATGACGGAAAATTCTATTTTGAGGGTAAAATGCTCATTTCCTACCAAAGGCAATTCCAAAGACAACTCCATTCACAATATTATTTGTGAACATAGGTTCTTGATGACATACCTGGAACCCAGCCATCATTCATAGCTTTAAGGAGCAGAATTAGGTGACAGACCTCCTAGCAAAGGAAGGAGCAAAGAAAAACTTTTTGATGGAATCAGGTTTTTGACAGTTCCTCCAGTGTTTGTCAATGATGCACTATGGACAGACATCCTAGGAACTACTTTCAAATGGAAAATATTGTATGTAATATTTCTAATACAATTGCAAATAATGCTGGCCACCTGGGCAGCCACTATATATGCTAGCAATGTAATTATTTTGTTAATGAAGTATCCGGTTTATCAAAAAAAAGGATGGAGAAATACTTACCATCACACAGAGACGGAGCAAGGATTTTAAGCTTATGAGTTCTGAATTTTGGGACCATAACTTCAAGTGTTAATGACTGAGTTCTAGATTTAATATTTTATACATATTTCATAAATTCAAAACATAAAATACATTGTTTGAGCAAAAGTTATTGGATTCGGCCGAACCTGTAAGCCTGCTTGTGCCTCCGTCCTGCCACCACATAACAACCTTTGGTGGTGTTTGTGTTTATACATAATAGGGAAAAGGTTCAACAATACCCTTATGGTCTTCAAAATGGCTCATCTGTAACCTTCGTTTGCAAACTAACATATCAGTCCCCTTGCCGTTAAATGCCAGCTTATTACTACCCTTTAGCACTAAAGGCTCTTTAAAGACTAATTTCTTTCCCTTAAAATTCCACAGCTGGACACATGGCACATTAAATCACCCTCCCTTTTAATATTTTTTACCAGCCCCCCACCCACTTATTTACCCACCCTCCCCAACCCTTTTAACAGGACCACTTTCTTTAACTTGATCAAAATTATTTCATTTCACCCAATTTTTTCTTTTAGGATTCTAAAATCGGCAACTATCCTTCTTCTATATAGTTGTTAAAATTTTGCTTCTTCTTCAATTTTAAATGAGATTAAATATGTTTGATTGTTCTAGTTCTTCTTTTAAGTCGAAAAAAGAGGTGTTACTGCGGTCTTGTTGCCGTCCATTTTACAGCTTATACTCCTGATAATGCTAGTAGGCATCTTTTTAAGTACTCAAAACCTGATGTAGGTTGGTTTCTTTGATTAATTTTTTAACAGTTTGTTTATCTTGTCATGGACTATTTATGTTACTTTTTTATTTATTTTTTGTTTTTGACAGAAGAAATCATGTGGTTATTTTGAATAGGAGGATGATGAATTACCTCCGAGGGTAAAAAATATAGCAGTCTTAAAAATAAATTGGATGTTGCTGTAGTTGAAAGAAATAATCTGAAGAAGATGATGGATGACTATGATGTTGCTGCTGCTATTGAGGCTCAAAATATAGCCAAATTGAGTCAAAAAGTAGTTGAAAGGAATATTTTGATAGATGAAGTTGGCTGATTATGAAGCTGTTGCTGCTATTGATGCTAGAACTATAGCAAACTTGAGGAAAATAGTAGCGCAACAATGAATTTTGATCCGTGTCTTATGTTGCTGCTTGGTTGGACTCGTTGTTACATGGTTGTTGAAGTAAAGTATCAAGTTAGAAACGATTAATAGTTAGTTAATCTATCTAGGGGATTTTGTTGTTGGTTGAAATAAAGTGTAATATATGTTGGGGGAACTGTTGTAATGAAATCTCTATGGTTTCATGTAATAATTTTTCTATCTCCATTTTTTTGAATTGGCTAATTGTTCATTTTCCTGCTGCAACATGAATGTACAGAAACAAGACTTAAAAATCTAGAATGAACAAAACTTAAAAATCTGGAATGTACAGAAACAGATTATTAACACCAGAAATGTATAAATAGAATGAACAAAACTTAAAAATATGGAATGATAATCTGGAATACCATTTGATAGCTAAGAAACAAGACTTAAACAGGAATGTCATCATACATAATAGCTGTCACAACCAACCAAACTGGTAAACCACAAATAGCTAATAAGTTTGTAGTATCATAACTACCTTAAACATATAGGTGGTTAAACACAAAAAAGAACATTGAGCAGCCTACGAATATCACAAACACCAAAATTATAGATATTAGTCTTTACAAAAATCACAATGGACTAGCATATTTCCTGAACAAAAACTTGAATAAACTTCTAAATCATCTCCATTATGCAGGTGCTCCCTTCCCTTTTTTTCCTATCTTCTTGGTCCTTTTAATTTTCACTTCAGCTAGTAGCTGGCTTGTTGTCATTGCATCCTTTCCCATTTAGGTGCATTTGACTAGTTCAAAAGGCAGAGAAGTTGGATTTGCTGCATCTGTGTGATCTCCGCTAAACTTAATCTTCCTTGATGCAATATTTTCACCAGCCTACATTATTTTTCTTGGTTCCAATCTTGTTTGTGTCTCAGACACAACCATTGGCCTCAAAGGAGAGTCTTCCTCATCACCATTTTCTGGTCCATATGTCATAAAGGGTTGTGTTTCAGGCTGGCTCTCAAAGATAGACTGTTGTGAGTATTGAGTTGCAGCATCCAGATGATCTTCATAAATTACTGAGCTTTGGCTGGTCGTTTGACTACAACCTGCCTTTTTCTTCTTCTGTTGGACCATCCAAGTTTTCACGACAAACCAATAAAATTCAAACATTAATAATAGACATGCACACAAGAGAAAAGTAAGCTTTAAACAGTTGATTTACCTTGTGAAATCGCCTTGCATTGTGGTTATGTTTACCACAATTGCTTCATGTAACTAGAAGTCCCCTCATGTTAATACTTGACTCTACCTTTCTCTTCCTTGCCTCATCTGGCTCCCTGTTTCTCTTTTATTTGGGCCTTCCAACCATCTTCACAGCTTCAGGTAGTTCCATATGTTGTGAAGGATTAATTTTCCAGAACTTTTGTCCTCTCACAAACATAAACTTGTGCTTGTAGGTGAGTAAATAAGCTTCACTGCTTTACCACCAATTGATTTAAGTTAAGGGATCCACCTTCTTGTATTGTAATGCTTTGATAGGGGCATGGGATTTCATTCAAATCCCATAGTCTACAGGTGCATCTTTTAGACTTCAAATTTATAGTATGGATGTCATCACCCTCTCTCACCTCATACCCATAATCACCATTAAAAACCACCACACAAAAATCTGCAATACCTAGATAGTCATATACAGCTTCAAACATTCTGGACTGAAATTACCTGTCCAAGTTAAAGCCTTTACTTCATTTGTTACCAATATTTTCATGACCTTCACCCTTATTTGCTCCAGCATTTTGATTATTGGTTTGTGCCTTGCCTCAAATATCCATGAGTTAAATGACTCTGTGATGTTGCTGTCAACCATGTGGTTCTTGTATTGAGTATCAAAATAGCTCTGCACCATGCTTTTGGAGGGTATTTGACCAAATTTCTTGCACCATCAACATCAAGCTCTCCCAACTTTACCGACTGATCATGAAATTCCTCTTCATAGATGCTCCAAGCACACCACTACAATAGCCTTTTCATAACACCATTCCTCTATTTTTTGCACCAATTGGCTTAAATGTGCCTTACACAGAACCTATGATTGGCTTCAGGTAGAACAACATTAACAGCTTCCAGCAATCCCTGACAGACATTAAAAAATAAATAATTAGCAAACATAAAATTAACTTAACAATACATTAGAAAAATAAATTCTGGAAGCTAACCTTTTGCGTGTCTGAAATAAAGGTCACTCCAGCACCATCTTTCAAGTCCAAAGACATTCTTATGTGCTCCAAAAACCAGGTCCAAGTTCTGGTAGTTTCCTAGTCCACCATTGCCCAAGCAAGTAGATAGAAATGGTTCATACAATCTTGTCCTATAGCAACCAGCAGTTGACACTTGCATTTACCCTTTAAGAAAGTACCATCCAAGCCTATTAGTGGTCTCAAGCCATCTTTCCAAACACGCTTCATAGCTTGGAAGCATATGTACATCCTCAAGAACCTTCTCTTCCCTTCAGCCAATGCATTCTTTGATATGTTAATAATCACATCACTCCCAGGGTTAGTTTTCTTAATCTCCTACCCATATGTCTCAAGCTTATTGTATTCATCTACAAAGCTACCCTCCAACTTATCAAGAACCATTCCTTTTGCCCTTTTAAGCATGGACTTGCTGACATTCAAACTGAAATCATCCTCCATATCCCCTCTCATACCCTTTACCTTATACTTGGTATTATTCTGTAACTTTTTCTTAGAATATACACCGAAAGTAGCTGTAATAGCTCTCCTTTTTTGAAGCATGGATTACAATTGTGGTTTGGGTTCAAAGTTTTGATTTTGAACTCAGTAGTCCCACCATGCTCTGATATAATACATACAAAATGGCAACCAACATCACACTAGTATCTAGTTCTTGTTGAGTCACCTTTTTTTAACTCTCAGCCCCTTCTTGTTTGCTATAGCATGGAAATTTACAAACTGTCTAGCTTCCTGCATGTCCTTAAATTTCATCCCAAGTTATAATTCCTTGAAGTTGTCTAAACTATCTGTCTCTACTCTCTTCTTTTGTATATAATACTCTCAAATATTCACAATCATAGTCATGATCAGATTTAGAAAAATCATAAGAACCAGTGCTATGTTCACAATCACTGGCTACTTCAACATCTACACTATAAGTTTCAGTGTGATACTTAATGTCTAGTTCATGGACTGTTAGATCAAACTCATCAACAACAAAAAAATGATTTTCTTTGAACTTCTGACATAAAAGATACTACAGAGCCCTAATACCATCATCATTTTCAACTATATAATACCTCCCGAGAGGGCATATTACCAACAACTGGTGAATACCAGAAAACCCTAATTTTGAAGTGAACTCCTGACAAATATATCTAAAAAACATTAACATCGAGTCAAACCCAGCCCACGTGTGCACCGTGTTCTTGTTATAAACCAACTTAGGAGAAAGTACCCAATTATCCACATAATTAAAAACAATGTCGACTTTATCAATCATTCTTTAGTGGTCAACCACATGCAAAAGAGGGGACAAAGACAAACAAAGATGGACCACTCAGCCATTAAAGTATAATATGCATTAAAAAGGAGATGACAAAAATCGAATAAAGAAATCACATAAAGACAACACCTAACTTAGCAACACCAATGGCTCCAATAACATCATAGAAAAATATAACTTTACATCAATAAACTACTATTAGATATCCCTCAATAAATACAGAAACCCAATCACATGTGTACTGCAAAGTAGACCAAACCCTACCCCAAAATAATTAATTACATAGGAAAGAATAAAATTGAACATACCTTTTTGTATTATATCATAAATCAGGCAAAACTCTACTTTAATTTCACCTTCAATCGGCGGATCATTTGCAGTGAGAAAAACCCTAGTCGGCGTTTCTTAGTAACAGAGAGGAAATTGGGGGGAATGATTTTGATCGAGTTAAAAAAAGGGGTTATGTTAAAAGGGTTGGGAAGGGTGGGTAAATAAGTGGGTGTGGGGTTGGTAAAAATATTAAAA
>MCJB01002323.1:0-12463 GCA_002018475.1 Nicotiana obtusifolia | reverse complement strand
TTCATGACATGATACATAAAGAGATTGAGGTTATGTAGATGATGTGATCATAAAGTCAAAGAAGCAGTCTGACCATGTCAAAGACCTGAGAAAGTTTTTCCAAAGGCTCCGCAGGTACAACCTCAAGCTTAATCCAGCAAAATGTGCATTTGGTGTCCCGTCTGGCAAACTACTGGGATTCGTGGTCAGTTGACGCGGTATTGAGCTGGATCCGTCAAAGATCAAAGCCATTCAAGAATTACCGCCGCCGAAGAACAAAACAGAGGTGATGAGCCTACTAGGAAGGTTAAATAACATCAGCAGGTTTATTGCTCAACTCACGACAACCTGTGAGCCCATCTTTAAGATGTTGAAGAAGAATGCCGCAGTCAGGTGGACTGACGGGTGCCAAGAAGCATTCGATAAGATCAAGAGGTACCTGTCAAATCCACCGGTGCTGGTACCACCAGAGCCGGGGAGACCTCTAATTCTTTATTTGACAGTCTTGGACAACTCTTTTGGTTGCGTGTTGGGTCAACATGACATCACAGGAAAGAAGGAGCAAGAAATCTATTATCTTAGTAAGAAGTTCACTCCCTATGAGGTTAAGTACACTTTGCTCGAGAGGACATGTTGCGCCTTGACTTGGGTGGCATAAAAGTTGAAGCATTATCTGTCGTCCCACACCACTTACCTCATTTCTCGCATGGATCCTATAAAGTATATCTTTCAGAAGCCTATGCCTACGGGAAGACTTGCAAAGTGGCAGATTTTACTTACAGAGTTCGATATCATTTATGTGACTCGGATTGCGATGAAAGCCCAAGCTTTAGCCGACCACTTAGCCGAGAATCCGGTGGATGATGAATACGAGCCATTGAAGACTTATTTTCCTGATGAAGAGGTCATGTATGCTGACGAGGTTTCCCAAGATGAAAAACCAGGTTGGAAACTTTTCTTTGATGGAGCTGCTAACATGAAAGGGGTCGGAATAGCGGCCGTACTTATCTCTGAAACAGGGCAACACTACCCTGTAACAGCCCAGCTTCGATTTTATTGCACCAACAACATGGCTGAGTATGAAGCATGCATTCTGGGTCTAAGGTTAGCTATAGACATGGGAGTCCAAGAAATACTTGTTCTGGAAGATTCAGATTTATTGGTCCATCAGATTCAAGGAGAATGGGGAACTCGAGATTTGAAGCTTATACCTTACCGACAATACCTACATGATCTTTGTCAATGATTCAGTCAGTTGAATTTAGACATATTCCCAGGATTCATAATGAGATTGCTGATACCTTGCCCACCCTAGCGTCAATGTTACATCATCTAGACAAGGTTTATGTCGACCCCATACATATCCAAGTTCGTGATCAACATGCCTATTATAATATGGTGGAAGAGGAGATCGATGGCGAGCCTTGGTTCCAGGATATCAAGGAATACATCAGGTCGGGGGTATATCCAGTACATGCTACAGGTGACCAAAAGAGGACCATTCGACGTCTGGCCAGCGGATTTTTCCTGAATGGAGGAATCTTGTATAAGAGGACTCCAGATTTAGGACTGCTGAGGTGTATAGATGCTAAAGAGGCTTCAATCATCATGGACGAGGTACATTCTGGAGTTTGCGGTCCACATATGAATGGGTATGTATTAGCAAAGAAGATACTTCGAGCAGGTTATTATTAGCTTACCATGGAACGAGATTCTATCAGCTTTGTTCGCAAGTGTCATCAATGCCAAGTACACGGTGATTTGATTCATTTCCCATCTGAGCTACACATAATGTCTGCACCCTGGCCCTTTGTTGCTTGGGGCATAGATGTTATTAGGCCAATTGAGCCGGCGGCGTCAAACGGGCATAGGTTTATTCTGGTGGCCATTGATTACTTCACCAAATGGGTCGAAGCTGTAACTTTCAAGTCCGTAACCAAGAAGGTAGTGGTGGGTTTTGTTCATTCAAACATCATTTGTCGGTTCGAAATTCCCAAGGCGATCATCACAGACAATGCTGCTAATCTCAACAATCACTTGATGAAAGAGGTATGCCAACAGTTCAAGATTATGCATCAAAACTCCACTCCGTATCGCCCCAAGGCAAATGGAGCTGTCGAGGCTGCCAACAAGAATATAAAGAAGATACTTCGTAAGATGGTTCAAGGTTCTCGGTAGTGGCATGAAAAGTTGCCTTTTGCATTACTGGGCTATCGCACTACTGTTCGCACCTCAGTGGGTGCAACTCCTTATCTGTTGGTATATGGAACTGAGGCAGTTATACCTGCAGAAATTGAAATTCCATCCCTTCAGATCGTTGCAGAAGCCGAAATTGATGATGACGACTGGGTCAAAACCCGGCTCGAACAATTGAATCTTATTAATGAGAAAAGACTGGTTGCAGTATGTCATGGCCAACTGTATCAGAAGAGAATGGCTAGAGCGTACAACAAAAAGGTGCGTCCTTGAAAATTTGAGGTGGGCCAAATGGTATTGAAACGCATTCTTCCTCATCAGGTGGAAGATAAAGGCAAATTCGCCCCAAACTGGCAAGGACCGTTCATTGTGACGAGAGTGTTGCCTAATGGTGCTTTGCATTTAACAGACATGGAAGGCAAATGTGTAGATATGGCTATCAATTCTGATGCCATTAAGAGGTATTATGTATGATCTCTTTGCTCATTTTCAATTGTATCTTGTACTTGGCATGATCGAAGTTGAAATGACGAAGGCATTTTATTCCGCTACCCAAACATTTTCATCCTTTGCTACCCCTTTGAGCCTTATTTATTTTTCTTTTCATAGCCCTCTTTTGGAATCAGTAGTAGAAATAAGGAAAAGAAGAAGAAGAAAAAAGAAAGAAAAGAAGAAGAAGAAAGAAAAGAAAAAAAGAAGAGAAAAAAAAAAGAAAGAAAAAGAAAAAAGAAACAAACAAACAAACAAAAGAAAAAAGGAAAAATGTTTGAACTACGTTTGACCTGATTCCTTTTAACGATACGTAGGCAGCCTTACGGTTCGGTCTCATCAAAATAAAAATCAAAATTCCCCACAGACCCCAAAGGAACTGGGGCAGAAGTTTTGAATTCGAAAAGATCTGATTCCAAAAGTTGTAATTTTGACCCTATTTCATTTTCGAATTATTTTGAGCCTCCATGCCGCCCTTTCTTTCTAACTCTGTCCAAAAGCCTACATTACAGTCCAAAGAAAGACATTCCGATCAATCTTTGAGGATGCCGGGTCAAGCGAGATAGAGACATGGTTTGCATCAGGGGCAACACTCCATTCATGGGTCCATGAGAGAAATTTAAAATGAGAGAGTCTTATTGGTGAAAACCCTTACGGGCACCGTAAGGCGATGGTGAGAGTGAGAGAAATTCAAAATGAGAGAGTATTATTGGTGAAAACCCTCACAGGCACCATAAGGCGATGGTGAGTTGAAAGATAAACCAACAAGAGAAATGGATCAGTGAAAGGTCGGTCCCCGAGGTATGTACTCATGCCATTGAAGCTGAATATGATTGGTTGGAAGGATTAGGCTGATCAATCCGAAATGCATGTCATGATCATTGGAGCTGGCCGTCTCCTTCAGATAAGTCCTTCTTTTCTAAATTTCCTTCGTCTGTGTTCAAGATTTTCCTGTGATTCCTTTTTGTCCCAAAATCATTACACTTTGCTTTTTGAGTCTATATTTATGGATTTCCTTCAAATTAGCCCACGACAAACAAGCAGGAAAGGATTTCAAAGCCTACTACCAACTTCCAAATTGCGCAAAGTGGAACTCGGCCAAGCATATCACAACAAACAGGATTTGGAATGAACAGTATGTAGATAATTGAAGTTTAGGAAATAAGGCGATTTTTAAATTTTGGAAAATACAAGGATGCAGCTGCGTTCGGAATAAAAATGCAATGCAACAGGTAAGGATAAGAAACTCGGGTCATTTGGAGATTGTGCGATCCGGTCCCAATCAAAGGTCAAACAACTCTTTGCTCGTTCAAAGCAACTGATCAGGATGAGCATGGCAGTCAGCAGAAGCAGATCCCCAGCAAGAGTTAAAACTTGAATACATTCCCCAGCAGAAGCAGACCCTCAGCAATGACGCTGCAAATTAACCACCACATTTTTTAAACTAACAAGATTTTATTTATCTGAAACAGAAAGCATGAAAATTTGTCAATCCGCAAAGCCCTCTTGTGAAGAAGACATGGCTTGGGAGGCAAAAGTTTCTATTCAGAATTCCCCAAGCAGAGAGCATGGCTCGGGTAAATTCATTTTCGGCTTCTCAGGACCCTCCTGTATAATGGGAATTAGTTTTAAAATAGCTCAGGACCCTCCTGAATAGTGGGACTTGATTTTTAAATTTTTCAGGACCCTCCCGTATAATGGGAATTAGTCTTAAAATAGCTCAGGATCCTCCTGTATAATGGGAATTAGCTTTACATTTCTCAGGACCCTCCTGTATAATGGGAACTAGCTTTTAAATTATCAGGACCCTCCTGGATAATGGGAATTAGCTTTAAATTTCTCAGGACCCTCCTGTATAATGGGAATTAGCTTTAAATTTCTCAGGGCCTTCCTGTATAATCGGAACTAGCTTTTAAATTATCAGGATCCTCCTAGATAATCGGAATTAGCTTTAAATTTCTCAGGACCCTCCTGTATAATGGGAACTAGCTTTTAAATTATCAGGACCCTCCTGGATAATGGAACTTAGTTTTTATTTTCAGGACCCTCCTGGATAATGGAAATTAGCTTTAAATTTCTCAGGACCCTCCTGGATAATGGGATTTAGTTTTGAATTCTTAGAAGTTTTTAGGTAACATAATTCGATTAATCCCCGCAGATATGCCCAGGTTCCAAACTGGGGCAGAAAAGTTTCTTTTGTTTTGTTTGCTTTATTGTAACATCAGGCGCCCACCTGGATAACGAGGGAATACATTCAAGTTTTAGCAATCAGGAGCTCACCTGGATAACGAGGGAATACATTCAAGTCATAGCAATCAGGCGCCCACCTGGATAACGAGAGAATACATTCAAACTTTAGCAATCAGGCGCCCACCTGGATAACGAGGGAACTTTAGCAATCAGGCGCCCACCTGGATAACGAGGGAATACATTCAAGTTTTAGCAATCAGGCTTCCCCCTGGATAACGAGGGAATACATTCAAGTTTTAGCAATCAGGCTTCCCCCTGGATAACGAGGGAATACATTCAAGTTTTAGTAATCAGGCGCCCACCTGAAAAATGAGAAAATTCATTTCAGAGTCACTTCAAATTCACAAATATAAGAAACATCAGGAGCCCGCCTGAAGAACAGGGTCCACCTTTTCTAATTCTATATTGAGGATCAAGTAGAAATTCAAGGAAGATTCAAGACAAGAAATAAATAGGATCTTGTATTTTCTTTTGCTTCTGGTGTAATCTTTCCTTTATTTTTGATGTAATGGCAGGAACCGCGAACCGGAACTTCGATGGCACTCCAATCGACTCTCCACCTTGGTACCCCATTGCCTTTCTCACTTATGAACTATACGTGACCTGATTTCTTTGTAACCAAGGATCTGTATGCAGCTCAAATACAAGGGCTCGATCACATCCCCTTTCCTTTAATTTTGGTTTACCCAAACAGAGATCGGGTCAAAAACATGTCTTGTTGTTCTTTGCCTGAAAACACTCCATGTTTCCCGTCAAAGAGGGGCAGCTGTAGACATGTAATTTTTGACCAGCGTACCAGAATCATCTTTAATACGCATAGTATTTTTAGAATAATTATTTGAGCTTTATTTCCATAGGAATTCGTTTTATTATTAAATTTAATTCTATTTTTAGATACGAAATTGAAAATACAAAAATAGATAGTCTCAACTTTATCTTTAACAATGTTTTATTTAATTCAATCAAAAGTCTTATTTTTGGACCCTTAAGTTGGATTTTAGCTTTATTTCTAGCCCAAGTTTTGTAAACTCTTGAGGTCCAAATCCAGAAAAAAGAGCCCAAAATTTCAACTCAAAAATCTAGCCCACTCTTTCCCCTTTGCCACATAGGATAACAAATTCTGACACACAACAGATTTCATTATGATCCGCATCCTCACATTCACACACACGACCTCACTTACTGATTTTCACTCGATTACAACAGAAATTGAGAGGATCTTCTAGAGGGGGAACAGTTATTTTCTTGGAAAACAAGAATAAGAGAGGGGCTAGCATGTGAAGGATAGGGAGATATACACAGCAATAGAAAAAGGGGAATCGAAAAAAAGGGAGAGGAATCAGAAGGAAAGACTTCAAGAAGGTTTCTTAGCTTGCTTTAGGTTAGTTTAAGGCTCAGAAAACCAACACCAAAAAGGGAGCTCGAACCCATTTTGGCTTTCTTTTTCTTCAAAAGTCCATAAAAAACTAGAAAGCAAAGGAACTCACATTTCTCCTGTCTTCAAAAACCAATTTTGATCGAGGAGGTGCTGGAGTTCGAATTAGCTGCCGGTTCGAGTTCCCATCGCGGCCCGTAGCCTTGTTGCTTGTATCGACGTTCAAAATCACTACAGATTCTCATTCAGGTTCAATTCCTAATTCTTGCTCATCTTGTTTAGTATGATAAAAGTACAATAGAGTCATGGGTGTTTGTCTCCAATTTGTTGATTTCATGAATTGATATGCTCAAATTACACCATAACAAGTAATGTAAAGGGGTTGATGTTTTATATAGTCATTTAATAAAGGAAAAATCGAAACAAACAATCAAATCATTTATGTTTGGTGTTGAATCTGCAACCGCACAACTGATATGCGGTTCGCATTTTGGACCTAATTGTCAGAAATGTAGGATCAATCTGTGTTCGGTGTTGAGTCTGCGACCGCATAACTGATATGCGCTCTGCATTTTTAACATTAATTATCGCATTTTTGACATTAAAACCTTGCCCAAGACTCTGCTCCAATTTGCGATCTCGGCGTGCGATTTGCGGTTCGCATACACGATCTGCGATCGCAGATATGATCGCATTTTGACACTGGACATTGCCTAAGATCTCGTGCTGATCTGCGACCCTTTAGGCACAGTATGCGGTTTGCATGAGGGATATGCGATAGCATATCCCCATTTGCAGTGATGTTCTGCTCTTTTCTTGTCTTTAGTGGCTTTTTGGATCGGGTTTGTTTAAATGCATGAAATAAAAGTTAAAAGAACAAGGCTATGAATTGAACTTTACCTTTCTCTATTTCAGGTCTCATTTTTCTTATTTTATTACATCGTTCGCTAGTAGCATGTCTAGGCCGATCACACTTGGGTAGGCAATACTAGGACGTTAGTTAATTTTTGAGGTGAGAGGTCGTTCCCTAGTTGAATTTATCCGGGGGATTCCCCGAAGGACTTATGTATTTGACATTCCGGGGAATGCCCCGAGGTATTTGTATGTGAAGACCAAAAGTGAAACTCGTAGTGTTTCAGTTTTAGCTTTATTTTCCTTTTATTAGGTGGGAACAACCTCGAACCTCTTATGCGTTTGTTTGTCTATTGTCTGTGTTTGTCTCAATTCGAATATTCTAAAAGCCAACTAAGTCAAGTACGCAACCGTGACTTTTAAGGGACTCGGGGAATGCCTAACACCTTCTCCCCGAGTCAAATGAGCCCCCTTATCCAAATCTCTGGTATGAACTTGGCTCTAGCCTAAGTTCTAAAAATGGTGGCCTGGCACACCAGAATCAATTGTCAGGTGGCGACTCTAAGTTTCCCTTTTAAATATTACCTTTTGTCACTTTCAAAACTGAAAAACCCTTTGCGAGTTTTATTAAGCCTTTTTACCAAAAAAAAGGGTTTAGTAATGTCTCGACCGCCAAAAGGAGGAGTGACATTATGTTCATGTACTGTATTGCAAGTACGTGTATCGTAATTCGATAATTTTCTTCCTTTCTTGTCGAGAGGACCGAATGCCTCGGTAGTATAATATATGCATCTATGGTTCGTTCCGCTCGACCCTCGGCAGTGTACACATTATTCTGGATCAGGCCGAACGACCTTGGCATAATCGTGTATTATATCACTAGCAGTCCGAATATTCACGAGATTACCCTTCCATTGATGCCTATCATTTTATATTGTATTCCTCGTTCATTGATACTGGCACATGATATATCTAAGCTGCTGAGATAAAATACGAGACTGAGAAAGATTATATCTTTAAAAGAAATCTATAGAAGATTATGTAACTTACAGTTTTATCCCATCATTGTTGTTGTGTTTTATATCTGCTTATGATTTATCATATTGTTTTAGTGGACCTCTAGTAAGTGTCGATGTCGACCCCTTGTCACTACTTCTTCAGGGTCAGGCTGGATACT
Source organism: Nicotiana obtusifolia (assembly GCA_002018475.1). Classification (NCBI taxonomy): domain Eukaryota; kingdom Viridiplantae; phylum Streptophyta; class Magnoliopsida; order Solanales; family Solanaceae; genus Nicotiana; species Nicotiana obtusifolia. Next base: position 4,145 of record MCJB01002323.1, on the reverse strand, counting down.
TACTGGGTACGCGTTGATTTATGTACTCCTGCTGCGCTTCTGCAAGAAAATGTGCAGGATCTGACAGGTTCATTTGGTGGTATCTGGGCCGTAGGCGCAGCTGTTGAGGAGGTCTTATGGTGAGCTGCATTCCAGGCTACGTATCGCAGCCCTTTAGTTCTCAGACAGATGTTTTATTATTATTGTACTCTTTAATAAATGCTCATGCACTTGCGGCACCGGATTTTTGGGATATTCTAGTTGATGCTTACAGATTCGTATATTATTATCACCTTTTATTTTTTATGCAATACTAATTATGTATGTACCCGTGATTTTAAAGGTGTAAATTACTTTACTTAATAAAATTTATGATTTCGAAAGTAATAAAATGAACAATTAACGTGATAGTTCACTGTTGGTTTGTCTTGGGCTCATAACGGCCTATAATAGATTTTAGGCCGTAACAGTTTACGTGTAGATAAATTTTGAATGACTTGATAATATAAAAAATTCCGTACATGACGGTATTCATAACTTAAACGCATACATGAAAAAGCTTGTGTGATCGTTCACCTACAAACTATAATGAAATTCAAAGCGCAATTCTCGTTCATCCCAAGTATTAGCAAAGGTAAACTGAAATAATCAAGAAAAAAATTGAAAAATAGCAAAGGATTCTATTATTATTACACACGTGTGTGTCTTTTAGCCAAAAAATCAATTGAAGTTTGAAGGACAGAATATCAGAGGGGGCACCCACTGGCCACTATGGGCGCGTTAACTAGATATGCCCATCCCCCTGGGTGAGCCCAAGTTTCTACAATCAATTTTTAAGATAGTTGTATTTTGGAAAAAACAGTTCATGTTGCCTGTTATTAACTTATCTTCTTAATAATGGCATTAATTAAAAGGATTTTTTAATCTACAACTAGCGCGTGGTTATAAAGAGAATTGAAGGAATTTTTCCTAATGCCATACATTGTCCCCAATAGAGATATGGACATGTCCACCAATTTTCATGTGCAATCAATTGTACCTATTAATGATATGCTCTTGTTACTTTGATAGTCCACTGATGCAAAACCCGATACGGTGTAAGCAATTTCTAACAGTGTTACTTCTCCTTTTCGTCTTCTTATATTTTGGATATGCAAATTGCCTCTTTCATGCAAATTTCCGATTCAGTCTTACGTTCCTACATGCATATTGTAATTGTGTATTCAAACCTTTTTTAACAGGGAAAAAGAAAACAAGAAAACATTTAAGAATTAGGGTGTGTTTGGTATGAAGAAAAATATAAGTAATTTTCTTACTTATGTTCTGATTTTTGAAAAATAAATTGAAAATATTTTCCCAAAAACATATATATACTAATGAAAATGCTCGCGCTTCACGCATTCATATAAAACCTTGTTAGTCATGCAAAGTAAATACTTTCTAATACCCAAATATAAAAATATGTTAAGATCCCTTTAGTTTTCATATCCAAATACATCAATTTTGTTACTTACAATAAGATGTATAATATTTTCTAATTTTCACTACTTAAGAGGTTTTTGTCTTCTAGGGATACTTGATTTTGTGATAGTACAATTTTTTTTAAATGATAAGTAAAGAAAGAGAAAAAAATTCAAGAAAAATGATATGGCGTCTCTATGTGTGTATGCGTAGTAAAATTTAAAATTTTTGATATTTAATGTATATGTATGTATAGATTATGTTTTTCGCACAATTAAGGACAATATATAACAACACATAATGAATAATGAAAGATAAAAACAAAAAAGTAAAACCGAATCCATATCACCAAATCAGTGGAATCAAATTCTATGAATATCTTCTCTAATTTTTCTCTTCACTTTTTTCCATTTTATTTAATTTCTTCTTTTTTTTTCTTTTTTTTTGTTATTTTAAAAATAATAAAAATATCTAATCTTTTTAGATAACCAAAGAGACCCGATTCATTCAAATAGGTGAAAATGGAATAAACTCAACCAAAATATGCAAAAATGATGGTAAAAAGGTTCTATATGGTTTTAGAATTTCAAACTTTTTTTTACTTAGATAAGATTGTTGAAATGATTAATCATCACTTTAATAATAAAGTATTTGTTACAAATCATTGAAATAGTTACTGTAAATATATATTTGTGGAGGTGGCCGGTGGGGTGGGGGCAGGGGCGACGTAAAGGTGGGGGCTGGCGGGGAGGGGCGGGGTTGAAGTAGTGGATGAGGGTGTTGGGGGTGGGAAGGAGACAATGAGCATGGAATGACATTTATAGAACTTGTTTTCTTACTTGCACTAAAGAAGTCATTTTATTTTGAAATTTTGTTTGTCAAGTTCATAAGAAATGAACTCTAGCTTTGGCAAATGAACTCTCACTACGACCTTATATTTTTCTTTTTCTATTATTATCTACTTGGATTCAGTAAACAAATAGGCATTAACAGTAAGCAGCATATTGTATTGTCTGCTCATGAGTAAATGCTTGATGACTTGACGTTTTTATTTGGAAAATGGGAAAAAAGGTCTACCTTTACTGTCAGTCTTATTACTTATTTAAAAAGTAGTTAAGGATCATCGAAATATCTAGGTTACTGACCTCTTAGTCTCTCTTAGCTTGAGTGCAGTGGTAAAAACACAATGGCTTCCAAAGCTCCCCTCCTCTTTGCTGTTCTATTATTTTCAGCTCTTTCTGCTTTTGCAGAGGAGAAGCAGGAAAATAATCCTGGGCTTGTTAAGGACTATTACAGAGACACATGCTCACAAGCTCAAGATATTTATGTGTTAATTTCCTTCTGAATGTCACACCACTATATATGTTTACTAGTACAACCTGGTCAGTGTTCATAGTCATGTTTAGGCTTGAAGTTCTCCAACTATGAATGTTCTTTGAATGGGCTTGTTTTCCTACTTTAAAGCTGAAGACCCCCATTTTACTTGGTTTTTATGAAGATAACAGGTCCAGATATTTCTTTATCTCTCCTTTTGCACTCTAAATTGGCTTTTTAGCATAGAATGCATAGTGTTACCTACTGTTATCGGAGGAGGGGAATTCAGGAACATAAGCGTGATCATATATTATATGTATGCATTTTAATTGTTTTCCTATTTGCAGTATGTATACATAGTTCGTATCGAGATCAATGGACTCAGCTGAATCTATTGATTCAGGAGGAGCAGAGCAGATATTCTTGGGCAACACCTCCCAGACCACAATGAAAGCATGAGCTTTGTACTTGAGAGATTTTCCAACATTGGAATTAACATTCCTAGAGTTGTTGCCTTGCTAGGCATACACATACCACTCTAGCCTTATCTGGTATTTCCTGCAAGATGTGTTTGAATCCTTAACCTCCTCCTGGTCATGTAGTCGGCAGCTCTTACTGTTCGCCAAGAAAAAGATCTAAGTTAATTATCTCTCATTTCTCTTGCAGGTGCTCACAGCACATTGTATTAAGTTGGTTCACTGTTTATATCCCGAAGTGGACCCTCAACTCAACCCTCAACATGTACCCCACATGCTCAAGAAATGCCCTGATCCAAAGGCCGTGCAGTATGTGAGAAACGACAGAGGCATAAAGCTGTGGCCCACCGCGGGCCTGGGCCTAACGGGCCTGGCGGGCCTGGGCCTGAGGCGGGCTTGGGCCTAGCGGTCCCGGGCCTGGCGGGCTCGTGGGTAGGGACCGGCCACTACGGGCCTAGGCCCGCGGGCCCAACGGGCCTAACGGATTTTCTTTTTTTTTTTTTAAAACAACGGAAATTTCTTTTAATAAGCCTTTTATATATATATGTTGTATATATTGTATATAAATATACATATAAACTATGTATATGTATTATATAAATATATTGTTTTATATAAGTATTGTATATAATGTATATTCATATCTATATATCTTTATATAAACTATATATATTTATATATATATATATAGTTTATAGATATATAGATATTGCTTGACATAAGTATTGTATATAATGTATATTCATATCTATATCTATATATATATATACATCTATATATATATATAGATATATAGATATTGCTTTATATAAGTGTTGTATATAATGTATATATATATATATATACATATATATATATAAATATATATAGTTTATAGATATATAGATATTTCTTGACATAAGTGTTGTATATAAT